>VXAK01003733.1:31515-65008 GCA_013399435.1 Arenaria interpres | reverse complement strand
AAAAAAAACACCCAAAAAAAAAAAAAAAAAAAAATGCTTAATACCACAAAAACCAGATCGAGCTAAGTTTATGAAATTTACAGATTACCTAAAATGCTAGGAGTTAATTACAGTCTGCTTTCCCTGGCATGTCAGCTTGATTAAATTTGGAGTTCCAAGATGAATTGGCCCAAATTCATTAGTGTTCCCCGGGTGCATATGTTGGTCAAGGTCAAGCGAAGCACATGGAGTGTAGCCTCGGTGGGGAGGGGGAAGGGGCTCCCGGGGAAGGTGGACTCTTAAAAGGTCTGGGGTTGCAGCAAGAAACTTTGATACTTTTTAACTTAATAAATCTTGACAGCCTAATCATGGCTAAGCCTTTGCAGTGTTATTGGTACAGATGGCAAAGCTAGACATATTTAAAGAGATCTCAGCGGCGAGTGGCAGGAGAGCATTGAATCCAAATGCACTGTTGGGCTCTGGGAGAAAGTGCAAGAAGGGAGGATAAAAAGCTACACAGCATTTCCATCTCTTGACATCTCCAACAGCCTCAGATACAAAATATGATAAGGCTCCTGCTGAGCTAATAAGCCCAACAAATGTCTGTGTCCGTGAAGTAGATGAAGTGGGATCAAGTAGTTGGGGGCTGCTGTATGAAAATAAGCCAGCGCCCAGGGTATAATGGCACTGCAGAAAGCTGCAAGGTCAGGCTGATGACAGGAACGCTGGATAAGTAGAGACCCCATCAGTGAAACAGGTTTGCCTGCTGGATCCTAGCCACACAACTATTAAAAAAAAAAAAAAGTCCCTCTTGTTTTAGAAAACTCACGGAGTCCGGTAAATAACAGGACAGTGTTTAGTTTGTTGTACGAAAAAACGCGGCTGCTTCCTACCTATTGCCGCACAGATTGCATGATGAGTGGTTTCTCTGCAAAATATCACATCAAAACAGACCTGGAAAGAGGATTTGACTGCAAAATAAAGGAGATTTTTAAAGAAAGCAGCAATATCAAATGAACCGTAGGTTCGTTCAAGGCCTGCTGGCACGTTACACTGTTTTTCTCTTAATTTCATGTACACCAAGCATTTGTCTATTCATCTCACTCTTAAATAGAGCTGTACATGTTCCAATAAAATAATTTAAGCTGAAATCACACTGGATATATGAGAGTGATAAATGCGTCTCCTTTCATTTGCAAAGAAAAATAAAGACCTATCTTGCCAAAATAGCATTAAAATAGTAATTAGGCAGTGCTTGGAATTTCAGGAACAGGTCAAGCTGTTGCATTAATTCTTAAAGCTTCATATTCACTTAGTGCTACTTGTAAAGGAGTGTTTGAAAAGTACACGACTTTCTAAATACCATGTGCATTTGTTTATTACATTTGAGAGACGATGTAAAAACTCTGACAGCGTTGCCACAAAGGTCATACCTATAATCCCCCTTAATTTAACGGTGTGATGTTTTAAATTTATGCAAACATAATTATTGCTAAATTCCAGTGTGCTGTACATGTGCTACCAAAGCTAAAACAAGCCAGATCTGGTCCTACGAGCAACAACAGCATTAGGAAAATAAATCGGTAGTGATAGATGATGAATATTTATGATTGTTTCCCTCCAACCATTTTAATCATTTACAGATATTTTCAGTTTTCATCCAGCAGGAGTACAACTGAACGCAGTGCCTCCCCTGGAGTCTTAAGGAGGATGCATAATGATGTGGCAACCAGCTTCCTTCCCTACTAATGTGGCAACCAGCCTCCTTCCCTAATAACGTGGAAACGAGCCTCCTTCCCTGTGCTCAGGGCTGGGCGGAACATCATATTCGCAGGCTTGGATTGGGATTCAGGGCCGTGCTGCTCGGCAGGAGCTGCAGGAAACATGGTGACTCGGGCAGACGCAGCATCTCCTGGAGCTCTGCATTGGCCTGTGAAGATGATCATGGGCTGTTCCAGCCTTTGAGGCTGCAGCACATTGCTCCTGCCGACCCCCAGCCAGACCTGCTGGGCAGGGCAGAGGGGATGGCGAGGATGGGATGCCCCATCCCTGGAGGGGTTCAAGGCCAGGCTGGATGGGTCTTTGAGCAACCTGGGCTGGTGGGAGGTGTCCCTGCCCAGGGCAGGGGGTGGCACTGGATGGGCTTTAAGGTCCCTTCCAACCCAAACCATTCTACGATTCTGTGTGATTCTCCGAGGCCTTTTACTTGGATTTTGTTTGTGGGTGGCCGTCTCTCACTTCAACAGCTCCCCTCCTCTCCTTTCACTTCCATCTTGCATGCACATGACTATTTTTACTTCCCTGCCAAGCATCCCAGTCTGTATCTTCCCATTTATCACACAAACATCTCTGCACCTTTTACCTTCCCATCAGCAAAAAGCCCAGAAGCAATAATATATTTAAAGTACCCTGCCAGAGCGTTTCTCATCACCTGGTGCCTAAGGAGAAGAGGAAGTGTGGGAGCTGGGGAACAGAGAAGGAAGAGCGTGAATCTCCTTTGTATCACAATTGGGTCCTCAGCACAAAGAGGGGTCTAGAAACCAAATTGTATATAAAACATAATGCCTGGCAGCAGAAGAGAGACTTAGAGTTCTGACCCGTATATTTATCCTAAAGAAGCACTGTAAATAAGTAGTCCTGTCTTCCATGGGTGAGAAAACACAATGACTTCATGTCCTTCTAGATGTTCTCTTAGGAGAGAAGGAAAGATAGATACAGGATCAGTGTTCAGCTGCCCTGCGGGTTACCTGCTCCATCCCAAAACCATGCAGATGATGAGCAAGTTGTAAAGGAAGGACCATGCTGCTTCTGGCTTAGCAGCAAACACAAGGAAGGAGATGCTGAAAAGGACAGAGAACAAAAGCTTGCTCTTCCAGTCCTGCCCACCGTACTTTCTTGTCCTGAAGCAAGTATTCATGAAGATTTTCACCTGCTTTTTGCAGCTGTTTACTCTCCAGATAGATAATAGCTGGTAGATCATCTCATTCTAGACTTGGTGCATCTCAGAGATTGGTGGGGCTGGGCTGGGTCAGCTCAGACAGCAGCACGCGGGTTGGTCACGGCTCAGAACTGATCTTCTTCATCTCAGTGCTAACATTAAGCTTCTTTTTCATGCAGGAGAGATGATCACGAGGAAATGAAAGGATGGGGAAATGTATCAGAAAAAGTTCTTAATTGATGACTTCTTAGAAATTATGGGTTTTTCTGGGAGGGGGAGGGGGGAGAAGTCACCTTCGTTCCTCTACCTTTTTAGTATTCGCGAAAAAATAGTGAGGTAATTGACTTCAACATGTACCCAGTAGCTGTGGTTTCTCACTTGTGCCACAGTAGAGATTTAACTTGGAAAAAAGTCTGAGGAAGAATAATTTTAGAAATGATTTGTGGTCAGCTGTGACAGGGAATGTCAATGGTTATTCTATCCATGAGGCAGGTACCTGTGGGAGAAGGAGAATTATATTTTTAAGAATGACCTGGAGATATTTAGTATTAAAAAAAGGAAAAGACATATTTAACAGCTGGAACTGACACCTAAGAACAGCAGTAGGTTACTTCCTCAAATACAGAAAGATTTTAGGAAAAATTCAGGATGTATCTGCTCCCGTTTTATAGAATATTTCTTAAAACTTGTTAAAGCATAGATATACGAGTTTCTTTAATAAGATCATATCTTTACATTATTGATATTATTTGGTATGTTTTTGCAGAAATAATTTGGTAGTTACCTTCCTCCGTCTTTTTAGCAGCACTTAAATAAGTAAAATGAAGTCACTCGTTGCCTTCTTGAGAATATTACTGAATTAGTTTAATATGACTCTGAAGAAACAGCTTCCAAAGGTCCTAGTCAGTGGACTTTGTTTTGCTTGATCCTTTCCTGCTGCAGGGATTTAGGAAGACTAAAGCAATCTCCATTTCTTGTTTTGCTCAGGAGCTAAGGGCCAGCAGACCTGAAACCCCAGGGTGGAGAGCACCCTGGGGGGCCACCAGTGGCTAAGGGCAGGCTCTGCTGCCGTGCATCACCCAGCTGAAGAAGTGGGAACCATATGTGGGAAAAAGGAGACTATATGATCATCTAGAAAGCGAAGAAATGGGTTGAGGGTTCTCAGGGTGCTATTCATAGAATCATAGAACGGTTTGGGTTGGAAGGGACCTTAAAGATCATCCAGTGCCACCCCCTGCCCTGGGCAGGGACACCTCCCACCAGACCAGGTTGCTCCAAGCCCCATCCAGCCTGGCCTTGAACTCCTCCAGGGATGGGGCAGCCACAGCTTCTCTGGCCAACCCAGGCCAGTGTCTCACCACCCTCCCAGCAAAGAATTTCTTCCCCAGATCTCATCTCAATCTCCCCTCTTTCAGTTTAAATTCAATCCCTTTGAAAATGCCCCAGGAAAAAACAAACAGACCAAAACAAAATAAAACCAACAAACAAAAAAGATAAACACTTTTTTGTCTCCAGTTCCTACACCAGTATTCCTTACCCGCTGAAATGCCACGTTGGGGCTGAGAAAGCCCATGAGCTACGGGCTGCACTGCAGAGTGGTCCCGGAGAATGGCACCAAGGTGTAACAAGGACAACAAACCTGTGCCGCTGACTGTCCCAAATGCAGGAAAATGCAGTAAAAGAATAATTCCCTCTACCAGTTCATGACAAGATTTGCAGTTGGGATAAAACTTTTAAGCCTAATTTTCTAATTGACTGTCTCTTTTGAAGAACGTAGATCCCTTTTGCGAACACCTAACGTGATATGGCACGTTGAAGAGATTTGGCTAATTCCAAAGAAAATCTGATAAAAAAAAAAAGTAACACACTAAAAGCTTCACTAAAAGGATCTAAAAAACAACTAATATGTGTTCCATTTAAGATGATTAATTTGAATAACTCTAGAAACGGATGAGTGTAAATGAAAACATGGAAGAGGATTTTGGTATCATCTCAAATACTTCATCTAGCTATTAATTTAAAAGTATACAGATTTTGAAACGATAGACAAGAACAACAACATAGAATAAATTATATTATACAGTTATTTTAACATAATGGATAGTTAAATATATAAATTACTAATAGCTTCAGTATAATTCATATATGTGTATATATAGTGTAACTACCAACATATATTTAAACCTCTAAAATATAAAGTGTAGAGGGTATTTTGACTACATTTTTAACTATTTTTTTTCCATTGCATCACAGTAAATATTTCCAGTGCCTTTCCATTCTTTTTTTTTTTTTTTTTTGCCTCCTTGGAAGAAGTCTGTCTCTCACAGAACAAAGGAAATGATAGATGTGAGCTTCTATGATTGCTGAGAAGGCAGAAACAGTAATGACACTCAGAAAATTCTCTTCAGTTCAGAAATCATATCTGGTACATTAGAAACATTCACATTTCCAGAGCACGATGTGCAAAATTCTGGCTTTCCTTAGGATCTTGATATGTTGTTAAAGTAAATTAAATAAAACATATAAAATGAGCACTTTTCTATCTAAAAATATACAGCACATGGGATGAATGAATTTCTATGTTTTTTAAAAAAATTATTTTAAATTGTTATTTTTGAGGCAGAACAGACATATAGAGTATCAGATAAGAATTGTACGTCTTTGTTACTAATGCAGTATGTAAGAGGCAATACATACTCTCACCTGAATGCCTAAGAAATACAGGATTTGGAGGTTAATTGACTCACTGACACCTGAGATTGGATTTGTCCCAAACTTTTCATAAGTACAGAGACTTTTGTATAGATACATGTGTGACTCTGTATGTCTGTGACCTAATTCTGACTTTCCCCCACCTTCAGCTCTGCGGAAAGCCACTCTGAATGAGTTGTCACAAAAATACGGCAGGGGAGAGAGCTGGCAGTGAAAAGCAGAGATTCACGAAAAGTGAGGTGCATTCTTTAATTATTTTTTTGCTCAAACTGTGTGTAGATATTTCTGGTTCCAGACAAAATTCGAAATGGAGGTAACAAGTGTTGTGATTTCAGTAATTTCCCCTTACACTTCCAAGAAGTAGAGGGTCTGTGTTTTTATACACCAGAATCCATCAAAAATATTAACCCACTTGTCCACCAAAATTTAAAATTTGCCGAAGACATGGAAAACATTTGGATTATTCCTTGCTAGAAAGGTGGCGCTTAACTTTAGAGGAGTGGGACTGTGATCAACATGGTCATTGAATACTAATCACCTACAGTGGGCAGCAGGAACCAAGTGCCCCAGCTTCTTAAGTCCCCAATTTCACTGCTCCTGCCAGTACCCATTTTTCTATTCAGTCCCAACCTTTTCTTAAACAACTTTACTGGTTGTGTCCATCTGCAGGGAGTAGAAACAATAGGTCCAAAAGGGACTTACTAAACAGAATAAGCACATACATATGATAATTGCTCAAACAGTGACCAGAGCTTAGCTTATAGAATTTATTCTTCTGTTAGCTTTGGCTTAGGGTAATGATTTTTTATAATATTTACTAATGTGCTAACTGGCGGATATTTTGTGCTTGTATTTAAATCAATGCAACGGCCACACTGCCTTCAGTAAAAACAACTTTGAATTCTGGAATTTTTTTTTATCCTGCGATTGATATTCATTACTTGTTTCAATTTCTCACATCATATAGTCCCTTCCTGAAAAGAAAACTGCTCTAACTATTTTTTGCTGCTCCCACACTTTTAGTTAGATGGTCTAACACATTTTCTACCTGTCATGGCTGTACTTTGCCCTGTAGTTTAAAAGTGCTTTTATTATTGGTTTCCTATCCATATCAGATATTTTTTAAAGCAAACTATAAAACTATAAAAAGTCTTATATTTAACCTTCTTAAGGTAAATCAGATTAAAACCAGGAATTTCTTAGATGCTATTTCTCTTTCAGGGCTGATTCAACCTGTGAAAATCTTAGTGCCATTAAACTCTACTTTCAATAGAAGAAAAAACAGTCAATCTCAGTGTTAAATGTGAGGTATTTAGATTGGTTCGGGCCTTTTCCTTACCAGGTTATAATTGGTGACCAACAGTTTTCTCAACTATACTCATGAAAACCAGCTAAAATCCTGCCAGTGCTGGTCGGTGTAACAGAAGGCCATCACATCACCACCAGTTACAAATGGCTGCAAAGAGAGAGCTTTTCTGCCGTGGCTCAGGCTGTAATTAATGTTGCAGAGAAGCCTTATTTTTTGCTGCGTGTCAACATATTCCCCAGAATTTTCTTTTACAATTTTTATTGTTGGTTTAATTTTTGTGTTCATGGGAATTAAAGGGGAAACATTTGGTTTTCATAGCAGTGTATGCAAATGTTTTGAATCACTGTGATCTGACCTTCTGCAGTTTACAAGCTGTGCTGGCAGAGCCTGGCTTTCTTTCAGCTACAGCAACTGATATATTGCGTTGTCTGTGGTTGCTTGTTCCTGACTCTGAAGCCAATGAGGGTTTTTTTGAGCCTTTGTCCAAACCGTTGTAAAGCTATTTTGGGGGTATAACAGCTTTCTCATCTGACAAGCTCAACTACTCGCTGCATTGAAGTTGTTAATATCTTTTAAAAAAGTCTTCCCTTGCTATTTGATGTGTTTCTACACTCCTGGTACAGCTTTATACATGTGCTGACAACTACTCTAAATTAATTTCTAAACACGTAACACTTGCTACATATTTAGATTGCCTGCTATTAGTTAGCTGTGGATACGTACCTGTAGTGGTCTACTATTTACAGGGACAAGGGAAAATATCTACTGGCAACCTCGTGACTAGGCATTTCACAGCTAGAGCTGAAAGGTCTGGCCGGTATAAAAGCACTCTTCAGGGTAAAGTTGATGAATTGTAGTAATCCTGACTGGTGTCAGGACAAAGGAGTCTCTCTAATTGAGCATGGCTGGAGAATCAGTAAGGGGTAGTATTAGTTAACTGGCCTAAAATGAAACTTTCAATAGGCCATCCCTCCCCCTCACACAGAAAATGAATTGGAGCATTAAAGCCACCCCCCTACATCATCTCTTATCAAAGACCTCCATCTCTTGCTCATATACAATATCGCCTGCTCCATAGGCTCTGGTGCCAGCTCTGCTGTTTCCTCCGCTGCATTGTGCTATGCAAAATCAACTGGTCTTGTAAATGGAAGCAACTCTGACAGCAACGCAGCCTTACCCCTTTGAACCACTGCAGAATCATAGGAGTAATATTCATCAGTTGCCAAAGAGAATGAGAGAGACATCGGCATTATTTTTATGAATACCAACTGTGGCTCTGGAGTTTGTTTCGTTGACCTTATCCTGCCTGGCTGCGTAGTTCCAAGAAAACTTTTAGGGAATATTTAAGGAAGACAAACAATGGTGAAGAAAATAAATTATTAGAGAGATTATGAGGAAAACTGGTGGAAACAACAGAGAATCTGGAAACTCCACCCGTATTCCCTATACCTGGTTGCCAAGAAAAAACAAACAAGGTTAACCAGGTTTTGTCTTCCCAGCCCAAACCTGGAATCCTAGGGGACAGTAATCTATTAAAGTCTCTAAAAATGGTAGAAGTATTGGTAGCTGAAGAAAACTGCCGGAAAAGGACTTATGCATTTGGTCCCACAAGAGCTGGCTATAACCCTCCCCCATGAATTAAATGCATCAGCCGAGAGGAACTTACCAACAGCATACAAATTAAATAAAATATACATATATATGGGTAAACAGTAAGGGTATAGAGCTCTTGTTACTTCATCCACTTGCTGTGTAGCTCTGAGCAAACAAATGATGCTTCGTTTTAAAGAATCTCTAACGGATCACTTAAGGCTATCTAGAAAAGTAAATTCAACTCTGAAAAAGTATTTTAGTGTGTCTTGCATCCACATGTAAAAGCTCTGGTTCCCTTCAGGAGTATTATGCCAATGCTGTGAATGAGAATTCCTGGCATTCTGTGCTGGAGTCTGGATATAAAAACAACCACAGCTCAACCCTGAGCAGGTGCATCTCCTAATTACATGGTGTTTGCTTGAAAACCAGTTTCAGACAATGAAGGTTCCAGAGCTGTGCCAAATAATTTCATTCTGCTTATGTCTATCTTTATCTCCTGACAGGCCTTTTCTTTGACATAACTGTTAAAAGATGAAACTAAAAATACAAAAGTTGTCTTGTTGAAAATCTTTTCTTAGTGGACAGGCATATAAGACCTCATATAGTGAAGGTCTTACTATATCAGCAAGTAAATTCATGAGAAAACAAGAATTTTGGTCCCTTTGACTTCCTGATACACTCTCTGGAAGCATCCAGATAACATCTGATCAACAGAGATCTCTAAGAATATAACATAAAAATTAACTGACAGTATATAAGAAAGAATAGAAGGGAAAGATGTCATTTCGAGATCAGCCAAGGGTCTGCAGAACTAATTGCTTGAATTGTTTTGGGACAATTGGGTAAAATAGTCATAGACCTTTTTAATGATTTCTCTTCTTATCAGTATAGACTTAACTGGCTGGTTATAATGCAGTAGCGCTGCACGTATCGCCTGAGCGCAGAGTTGTCAATAAGCACTGGAAAGCCAGTAGCCATAGATGGGCTTGGTGCACCATTACCAGTATGATACAGATAGATACATTTCTTTGTCTTCAGAAGTAAGAAACAATCCTGGAACTGCAAGACATATTCATAAAGACATGTTTTTAGTTAGGATTTGAACATAGATATAGAGGGCAGGAATGGTTTGTGGTGCAGAAAGCCATTAGGGCTGCTATGGTGACACAGAAATTTCAGGGATCACCATCCAGAAAGACAGGCCTTGGGTTGGCTTTACTGGTCTTTCTAGTTGAAAGCAACGTAAAGAAATCTAACAGTTAAATACCTATGCCCACAGGAATACCAACACCATTCGTGAGTGGACTAGGTGCAAAGGTATGGAGTCTCTTCCTTCACTTCTCCCTCCTTCTCTACCCACAAATTTAAAATGAGTTATACAGTGGGGTAGCTATGGCAAGAAAGACTGAAACCATTATAACAATTAATCTTGAAAACTGGAGCCTATGCTCAAGTCCTTACCTCAGATCAAGCAGAGGAAAGATGTAAGCCTGAAGCCCAGATAAGTGACCATAAGATACATGACTACATAATTATTCTCATTAAGTAGCAAACTGCTGCAGCCTTTAGCCTCAACTACAGCTGAGGGATTACTGCACCCACCTTGTTATTTCCCTACTAGTATAGCTAGGTTGACCAAAGTGTTTTCTATGATATTTTAGCCAAATTTACTGTATTATTTAATGTACCCATACTACCATCCTGACCACTTGTGAAATTTGTGTTTCCCTGAGTACTCTGAGAAGCTGTTCTGTCCGTTCCTCACTACTGCTAGTGCCTACAGGTGTCCTTATAAATCTTAACTTCCAGAGAGTACTTGTTTTTATTTAACAACTAACTAAAAATAACTCTTGTGCTGCTCCCCTTCCTAAATCTTCTGGTTTTGAGTAGGTGTCTGTAACTGCTGTCATACATTACATACCTACACAGTGCCTCGACTCTACATATGCTGAACGTTCATCCATGCTTCATAATCCCAAGTCTTCCGTAAGTCACCTTCTTGTCTCTTTCCCTTCACCCTTTATATCCTTCTTCAGACTTTTGCACATGAGGAGTGATATCTGACCTCTTCCATGTATGGAGATACTGTAAGGAGAGATACAGTCCCTTCGTAACAATCATAAAAAAATTCTACCACCTCATATCGTTACGATGAAAATAACAGTTTTGGTTCTTGCTGATTATCTGACACTAAGGCATCACAGAAAAGAGGAAATCAAGGTTTTTCCTGTCTTATTCTTTGGTGTTTGCCTGCTCTTTATTGGTAATAAATCTTTCCTGAAATCAGCTGGTGTGTGAAGAGCTAGCTTAGGCAAAGCTGAGGTCATCAGGAACCTCTTGGCAAGGTGATAGACTCACAGAGTGGCCGAGGTAGGAAGGGAACTCTGGAGGTCACTGGTCCAACACTCCTGCTCCAGCAGGAACACCTGGAGCTGGTTGCCCAGGACCATGTCTGGACCAGTTTTGAACATCTCCAAGGATGAAGACTCAGATCCATGCAACAACACCTGGGCATAAGGATGGGTCTGGTGTGAATAAACCACAGCCTGGTGAAGCTGAGCTGGAGAGCAGACCAGTGCTCCGGATAACGAAGAGAAGTATAGGCTGTGAAGGATTTTGTGACAAGGTTTTGTGCCATAAATGAACAGAGGCTTGATTTGTGCCAGATGCTCAGATGGGTGCCTGATGGAAGCATTGATTACAGCATGAGAGCTTAGGATCCAAAAAGACTAAGCTACTTAGTACTCGGTGAACGCTCTAATGTTGTAACTTTTAGCTTCTTTTACAGCTTGAACCTGCCACACTGACATTTGGTGTCAGAGAAATCAAAGTGACTGGCTGTGATTTTGGATTCTGGTACACATCCTTGCAGTGCAATATGGTGTGGTGTGTGATTAAATCTCATTATTCTATGGAACAAGGCTTCTCTCAACAAAGTAGACATTTCTGGTTCTTCTATTCAAAAAACATACAGCACAACTGAAAAAAAGACAGACGAGCAATAAAAATGATCAGATGTATGGAAATGTTTCCACAGATTAAAAATTATTAAATAGTTCAGGGCACTACAGTGAAGGGAGGACAAACAAATATTATCAAATAAATTAAAATAACAAAGAAGAGTTGAGTTAAAGGAGCAAGTGATAAGTCTACAAAATATTTAACCACCCTTGAAGAATGTACATAAAGAATTATTGATCCCTGTACTTTCCTGTACAAGAATATGGGCTACCAGGTGAAAGAAACAGCTGACAAGGTCAAAACAAACAAAAGGACATGCTTCTTTATAGAAAATATAAAGCTAATAATATATAACAATATAAGATAATCTGTGGAACTCATTGCTAGATGCTGTGGATGTTTAAAAATGTAGCGTGTTCCAATTTATTGAGGAAAAAAGACCCCAAACCCTCTCGTTCAAGAGGCCTGAATTGCAGACAGCGAGAGGCTGGACAAATATGGGAAAGGGTATTACACGCTCCCCTGGTTCTTGTCCTCTCCCCCTGACATCTGCCACAGGACATTCTCAGAGACAGCATATGAGACTCACTAGACCTTGGGTTTGAACCATGATGGCTGTTCTTATTTTCTTACAATTTTAAACCGCATGTTTTTCCAGAAATTCCCAGGCTGCAGTAGCGCAATGGTAACTCCAGCTCCAGCCTGAGGGACTACACAGGTGGTTCTTCAGCAGAGGGTACTATGGGAACAATAGCGCAGCAGTGTCAAATTTGGGCTGGGAACAACTGCGCTGGGATCATCAAACCCAGAAGTTTACAATATACCGCTAGGATTCAGTTGCCTGCTATGCGTTTAATCTCTGCTTTGGATTATAAATTAAACTGGAATTTAAATAAAAGTTGTGGCCAGAGCCCTTTAACCATGCTGATAGATGTCACCAGGCTTCTTTTGAGCCACAAAGCACAAAGTAGAAGGGTTGTGCTATTTTTGATTGAATACAGAATTATTTTTCAAACCCCCTTTTTAAAATCATTTAAGCTTCGTTTGTGGCTTGGCTCTCCCATGAACTCTTTGTTCATTAAACTTCTAGTTGCTTCTGTTGAAAACAGAGATGCTTTCAAGTGAAATGTTTTAAGGAGGTTCAGAAAATGTTCTGGATTGAATTTTAAAAGTAATGGATATTCCCTTGATTTATATCCTTGTATCGTACATGTAAAAATGAAAAATAATATTTTTAATTGTGGAATTAATTTTTTTTTTGGATCTTTTTTTCTGATTATGGTCCCAACATTACACTATCTATGTGGAGTGCTGGTCTGATCTCATCTGATCTGGAAATGATCCTCAATGTTCAGCCCAGATTAATTATTTAGAAAAAATACAAACTGACAGTTAGAAAAAGACAGATGAAATAGAACTCTTGCCCAGTATAACAATAAGAAATGGAACATAGAAGGGTAATAGAAATAAGTGTAGTAATTGCCATTAGAAACAGAATAAAGGCAGTGTTATCAAATTAATCAAGCCATGATTTAGATTTTCAAAATTTATTAGATTTTTTAAAACGTGTTAGCAATTAATATGCTGTACTATTATGACTTTAAATTGATAAGCACTTTTTTGAAAAATGTATAGCAAATGGCTATATTAATCAAAGAAAATCAAGCTACATTAACGCTGGTTCTCTTAATGGTGAAAGATGCAACATATACAAACACTTTTTTCTTGGTACATGTTTAAATAGATTTTCTATTCTTTGACTAGTAAAATGTTTAAGACTGACAAAATAGTCATAGTCTACAACCTACATAGGAAAAGGCTTTGATTACAGTAAAATTACACAAAAATGTGTCATTAAAAGGCATTGGACAGACATAAAACCTAACCTTTTGAGCTGAAGAATACTTAATATTCTCTTCATGATCATGCAAGGGGAAATTCTTTGCTATGGAATAGCTATTTTCCTGTTAAGCAGGCTATTTCATCAATGATTTATTCCTGAGATGTAATAGGTCGTTTAAAATGGTGGTTTAAAAGTTAGGCCTTTTTTGTTTAATTTTCTCACAGGCAGTTGGTAATTATCATGGTCCTGCAGTTTCTCTGGAATGCTGTGGAGGGTCAAATGCCAATGGAACCCTGCTTTATAGGGTAATTAAGACAGTAGACATGGTTATTAAATACATCGTGCTAAACTAAACTGGAATGCTGTGAAATAAAATCCAAAATCATAAATAAAACGTGGGTATTCTAGCGAAAAGAAAAGAAAAAAAAAAAAAAAAAAGAGGTTTTCTACAATCATATTTGCAGTAAACAGCTCTGGCTGAATTGTGTCTGAAATTCTGCCATTTAAGTATCCGCAGACTTGCTAGATGTTTCAGGAATATTTTAAAACTAAAAATAAGAGCAAATGTGCTCTGAGTGTGTTTTATGTGCCCAGAAATTCAGTACAGTAATCAAAATTCAACCTCATAGTGCTCAGTGTATCTAAAGAATGTAAAAAAAACTCCACAATGAATAGAACCTTCTGTTTTCATAATTGCCATGCAGCATGTACTGGAAAATATGTACTAAAATAGGATGATGAATGTAAGATTAATGTGAATAACAAATGAAGTTTGGAGAATCCTGCAGAAAATACCATGGAATGATAGCCTCTCATTACCAGGTGTAGTGGAGCTGTTTCATTCATGTCTATCTGAGCATTTTGTGTTTGCAATATCCTTTAGGCCATGTATAGAAACAGTGCTGTGTGTCTTATATGCAGGAGAGGGGGGCAGACATTAAAGCCTCGATGACCATAGGTAATACTAGCAGTAGGAAAGGTGAAATATTGCAATCTGTAAAATATCATACTTCCTTCAGAATATAGAGTAAACTTGTCTTTTTACTTTTTCCGTCCTGAAATGACAGGGTAATACGATTTCTTCCTCGAAAAATTGTGATGAGTATACAAAAGCAGTAGGAAATTCACTTCAGAAAATGAGTCCAATGCAAAACGAAGTCCGTAAAACACGGAGTGAGATTTGTACACGTGATCCAAAATTATATCCTCTTTGTTTAAAGTCTGGAAGATTGTACGTACTAGTTTATTGGTAAATTCATTGCATCACCAGGAAATGATAAAAAAAACTATAGCTCACCCCTCCCTAAAAAAAAATGAAAAATAAAAAAATTCCAATTCTAGCTGTAAAACTGGAAGCCAGAATGTGTAGTTGACAGGCACAGCGCCAGCTGACTTTAAATCACTAGCCTTTCCATCAGATCAGTCTTCCTACTTCCACATGGAACACATTTTAAGTTAACAATGTGTAGTTTGGCAAAGGAATTGTTTTTCTTTGGCATAAAGCAGTTGTCTCATTTCTTCTAAAAAAAGTATTTTCTGCCTGCTTATATATACAGTGTGTGTCGACATTCTTTTGAACTTCAAAAACAGTTGTTACATCAAAAAAGCTTTACTTAGACAATTACATTCTGGTTATTTTGGTTTTTATATATATATATATATATGTGCAGGTATAAATGACGGAAATTGATATTTAATTCATCTGTGTACTGGGTGGTGCAACTCATCCAGTTTTTAGCGTTTACTTAAATACGTATGTAAATGCCTATAAAAATGTTGATTAAGCTACTTGACCACAGACACTCAGAAAACAGGGCTCCTTCCTTAAGACAGTAATTTAAGTAAAGTCTCAGTTGATATGAGAGTATTTACAATGTGGGTATAGGCTCTAAGACAAACTAAGATTAAATCTGATCATTTTGCTCTTACTCCAAAACCTGGCCATTTCAACCAGATGTATTTATAGCACGAAAAAGCAGTAGAATGGAATGTTACTCTTTCAGACATTTGCAATTGATTTATTCATTCCCAGTCGCTTCCACTGAAAAAAAAAAAAAAAAACTCAGAAAAGCAGAAATGCAAATTTTCAGACATTGGTTCCACATGAAATGGGACAAACCACTGCACCAGCTACTGTTGTGAGACCAGATAGAGCTACTGCTGCCTACACATAAAGAGAGCCATTAAGGAGAAGTTGTTTATTTCTGCTTCTGCAGAAATCATAAACACCAGCCATGAGCCTGACAGCACAAGCTGTGCTGCAGTAAATTCTAGTACTTTGCTGGCCATTCTAAGCTGCCCAGTAAAAGTTACTGTAGCTAAATCCCATATACATTTCATGAAATAATCCTGCTCAGAAGATGGTATCATATTCATGCACAGCAGGGTGTGCAAATGCCTATAAATCAAAACGTAGAATCTGAAATATCTATAAAAAAAATCTGTGCAAATTTAACCATGACCCTTTGCCAGACAATAGGCCTTCATATGCTTTGCAGCTTAGCAGACACCAAGGAATTTTGTTTGGAAGTGATAGCTACTGTCTATGTAATATTTAGGACCTATTCATGGAGCATCTGGCAGAAAATAAAAGGGTTTCCTCCTCTAACATATGCTAAAGAAGGATGTGGTCCTGTGCCTGCTCCTCCTCTTCTGACTTTTTGCAAATAGCACAACATAAGAGACAGTTGTTTCTGGCTGCCCTGCTGCCTGTCATGGCTGTCAAGTGAAATCCCATGAATTATTGCTCTTCCAGATGTAAGAGATTTCCAGGCTGCCTTAAACTGCCTGTGGTTTGTGGTACTGGAGAGGAGAGAAACGAGATTAAACTTCATCTCATCAGTGCAATCTGAAAAGATCACACAGAGGACTAATAATCACAGCTTTTTCATTCCGGAGCCGGACCCGAGCGCTGTGTGTTTTTGTTTCAGGGCTATGTCACATTAAGCTTGTTGGAAGACATTGATTAAGGTCAAACAATGTTTGAAGATCAAAAATAAAAATTTTAACTCTGTGTTGCTGCATACATTTTGCATTCTTCAAAAAAGTGTCGCGCATTGCTTTAGCTGGCTGAAACAGGAGAGACTGCGAACTGAGTTCTGTAATTCTGAGATGTCAGCACTTCTCAGCACAAAGTTAGGAAAAATAAAAAAGAAAATGTTCACCTAAAAATATGAATCTAATGCCACATGGCATCCCCTGTAATTCAGAGGAAACAGCCACCAAAAAACCCCACTCGTCACTTTGGTTTATCCATAAATGTCTGTCTTTGGGATTTTCAAAACTTGGAGCTTTTTCTTTTTAAACATTTTTTATGGTTTGTTTGTGCCAACCACAATGGCTTCTGGACCTTTGGGGTTAGTCTGAGTGTTTTGTATTAGTAAAGAACACTTACCCATACACTGCTTAGTTATACATTTTCAGAATACTCAACTGTAACCCTCCATAAGTTAAAAAATAACACCGGGTTCAAAATGATAGGTAGAAATTTAAACAAAGGTTTTCAAGATTGTTTCCAGAATTATTCTATAATTGTATTGTCCTCTCCAACCATTTACTGTTTAATTTCCAAGTAAGTTTTTTCTACCTTTTTTGAGATATATACATATCTATGCCTCTATGCAGAGAGAGAGAGACATCAAAAGGTAATGCACAGTCACCTGCAAACTATACTTTAAATAATAGCTGTAACACACAATAGCATAATGCTTTAAAACCTCGGCATCGTCAAATGATTACTGTCATGACTGGTTTTTTTTTATTAAATCAAGACAAGTGGAGAGGCCCCTGACTTTTCACTTCAGCCCTATTAGCAAAATATTAATTATAGATAAGGAAAATATGTTGCCCCCAAAAACACCTGGAAATAATTGGCAAATGTATGCGACTTAGATCAGGACGTAATTGCCCTGATTCGACCTATGTAGCTTTTTTTAAAAACTGACGTAGCTTGTTTAAGTAATGGTGTTGGCTACCAGATGTACGGCCTCCCACTGGAGCTCGGGCACCTCACAAAGGCTCTCCAACGTGAGGGGATAGCAGTAAAACAGTGATGAAAACCACGGGTACCAGTATCTGCACGTGGCTCACGTGAAAGCATTTACCGCTTTTCATGTCCCTGTATTAAACCATAGTGGGAAAGAGCCCCTTGTTGGAAAACACATTAATTATTTGACACTGGGTTTCCTCAGACTTTCTTTTTTTTTTGCTATGGGATGCAAGTGAAAGATTACAGCTGAAAAAATGATCATCATACTTGAGGTAGGCTCACAGAGTCTTTTCTTATGTTCTGTGTGAAGTTGTCTTGAACTGAAACCTCTGCTCCTTAAGGATTAAGGGATTGAAAAGCAAAGACTGAAGCTGCTGTAATTTAAACCCAGTCATTCTCCAGCACAAAGGTGCAAAATGGACTAAGCCAATCTGCTGCTTTGCTGGTTCAGCTAAGAAATAATTTTACCTTTTGAAAGTTTTGTACTATTAACATTCCAAAGATGTCATTATCTTTAAAGGAAATTTATTCTCTTGATTTTTTTTAACGTGAGATCAGAGCCCTGAGACGTGGAATAGGTGGACATGGTTTCAAATTGCAGTTTACGGCACTTCTGAAAAATTCCATCTATGTGATGTGTAGATAAATCATAAAGATAAAATTAATCAATGAATGCCACTGATGTGGGTTTTCTTGTTTAACAAAAATACCTTGTCTCCAGAAATACTTGCAGAGCAGTTTTCTATTGCTATTTTTAAAAAAATGGTTTTATATTACTAAAGAGTCATAAAAAGTATCAGATGAAACAAACTTAGTTCCGAGGACTCCAAGAGAAGAGGGAGCATTATGTTATATTGCAGATAATTAATACATTCACTAGACAGAAAAAATCCAGTTAATTACTGGGTGCATGTTAACTGATTGCAGGTTCCAAGTTTCAGCACCAAAATGAACTGAATTCATATTTCAGGTTGTTGGTTTCTTTTTAAAGTTTGTCACAAAGGCGCAGCGCGTAATTCTAATCAAAACAAACCCAAACTTCTTGCTTTAAAAAATATTCCCAATGGCAGAGCATGGTATCCAGCAGAAAAAGAAGCCCAAGCACTGGGGTTTGGGCACTCCTGTGCCCTGCGAGGGAGCTGTCTTTGATTACTGGGTCTACGTAGGTAGACCTGTTGGCTGCTGTGCGGTGGAGGCTCACATAGGGGGAAATAAAGGAGTTGTCGCTCTTTGCCAACCTGGAGAAGTTCTTTTTCCCTTAGGGAAAAATGCATAAACATATTCTCTTGTGATATATAAATTTACTACTTCTAGGAGTAAGCGTAGACCTTCAAATGACTTGTGTGGACTTTGGGCTGCATCACATAGTTTCCATTTAGGTGAGGAAAAGTCACATAAGTGGTTACATATTTGTATTTGTAAATCACCTTCTGTTGCTGATTTAAAACTGTGACCCGCTGTTTATCCATACATTTGATGTGGAGCTGGCAACCAGCAATCATACGAGCTTTCCAGCACTTCCCATTTATAACTTCAAAGCCTAACCTGGAGGACCACCCTCTCTAGAGACAGAAGCAATTCATTTTCCATATTCAATGTGCTTCTCCTGAGAGGGAAAAACTGCCAGTCATGCCAAATTGTGTTGAGTGATACGAGGTAAAGCTGGTTTTATCACATGGGCAGCTGACACAAAACTCTTCCACTTATCTTAGGTTGGATGGGAACTGGGTTCAGAGATGAAAGGTCAGTTCTTTATCCACTAAGCCCTCTAGATATTCCAAAATCCCCAGTACATTACAAATTTGAACAGTTTAAGCCCGCTTAAATAAAAGAATCTCTTCTCGAGGTAAAGTATACAGTGTATATAGATACAGAGCAGGAGAAACATGTGAAAGGTCAGAGATGTGACCTTTTAACGTCAATAGTTTTATTTATTGACAAGAAGTCCAGTTTAAAGGGCTTAATGAAAAAGCAAGACAAGAATCAAGGAATCTGTTAAACTGCGTAAATTTGACTGACTAAATAAATTGTGCTGCGTGCGTCAGAAATTGCAATTGCTATAAATGTTTTCTGGGGCTTATTCTTAGCAGAGGAAGCAGCTTCAGAAATTAACAGCACTGGCTATCCACAGACTATTTCTTCAGTTTTCCTGATATGTCCTAAGGCAACTAAAGGGGTATATTTATTTTCCTTAATATTTTATTCCATATCACTTAATAGTTCTGTTATTCCAACTCAGGGGAAAAAAAAAGATTGAATTGATAGACACTTTGTATTTAGGGCTTCCTCCCATTGAAATGAGTAGAGAAAACCCACAAAGCTTCCTTAATCTGCTGGTTTTGTTTTATTTTATTTTATATTATATTATTGTACTGCCCATAGTTGCTCAAGCCCCCATCAGAGAATCCTAGCTAGGATGTGTATTGTCAAAGTAGTTGTACTTTTATATTGCCTTTATGATAAATGCTTTTCCAATACATCAAATGCACAGTCGGAAATACCGGTGACTATGTATATAGATAATATAAGTAATATATGAATATCAATATAAATAATAGATACATGTATACGGATGAGTTTTCCAGTGGTCCTGAACGCCACCGGTTTCCGTTGAAACTATTGGGTGCTGGAAATGCTCAGAAATTAAGAAGATAAAGCCAGTTGACTCTTAGAAATGGTTTTGTTCCTCATCAAATGCAATCCAAGAGTTCTGAAAATTAAAAGTGTGATTTGAAAATGTGTTTCCTGCAAGAGCAGGACTGTGGCCTTTTCCAGTGCTATTTATAGACCCCAGCATTTTGTTTAGGTGAATCAATTATTTGTACCCTCAAGTGCAGATTTTATTTTCATGGACTTTTGGATTTTGCCATTTCAGTAATAACGTCTGGTATTATTCTAGTTCAATTTTACAGCTTCTCCTCCTCTGAAAAGACAACTGCCTTTTGTGAGGTAATTTAGAGAATTCATTGCGAATGTGCATCAAGACACACAAATTGAGAACACGGGGAAGAGAAACAAAGCTGGATTAAAGATTGCCTTGAACCGCTGGAGCTCTGGCCCAAGGACTCTGCATTCTTGTTTAAAATGCCTTGACAATAATACTGATCATTTCATCTCTAGTGCCTTTTATGATTTTTTTCCCTGTAAAATGAGAACAGGATAAATTGGGAGCAGTGATAATGACAGAATGTGGGTAGTGCAACACAACAAAAATGGTAGTGCCAGTTCTCGTGGCGATCTTTTCATCTTAGTCCTCTTTCTTTTCTTATTAGGGTGCTAAAATGCCTTTGCAAATTGATATTGATAATTTTTCATATAAATGGTAAGCAATGCCACACTGTTAACACAGCTTTGCTTATGAAACTTTATAGCCTAATTAATTCAGCGGGGTCTCCTGTCAATATTTCAGACCCCCTTCAGCATGAAACCATCACTCCGTTTGATCTTTCAGGCCACGACGTGTGCTAAACTCTTTGACTTTGGTTTTTACAGGTATTTTTTAATCATCTCTGAGGTTAGACAAGCTATTGATGAAAGATTTCTCGATCAAAACAGCTACTTGGTTTTATCTTTAGATAACTGTGGGAGCCTTGCAGCTCCAGCTCCCTCACTGCCCGCCCTCAGGAGGATGAAGCTTGTCCACAACACAACCTGTAACCACTCCACATTTGCAGGTTTTCCCCTGTATGTTAAACATCGGGGCTCAGCTTCGTTAAAGGGTGAAGTGTATGAATCGTCACCCCTTCCACACCTGTGACAAAGCATTGACCAGACTCTTCTTTGAAGGAAATACTGTAGAATTTGCCTGATACATGTATATCCAGAGACATTTCTCCATTGTTTAAATTATCTCATTGGAAAGAAATTTCATGCACAAAGAGGATGTGCACATGCAACTGGCTAGATTGTGAGCAAATTCTCCGGTGCCATTCAGGCTTATTTTTAAGAAAAGCTGGACTGCCCCTTAGTTAATCTGCATTATATTGTGCAGACGGGTTTTTCTGTGGTCTCATCACCGTGGTGAAATGACTGTTTATCAAAGGTCAGTTACAGCACTCAGAGCCCCACAATGGACTGAAATGTAGGAGAAGATGAGTAATTTGGAACCTTAATAAAGAAATTTTTGCTTTATTTGTGCCTAACCTTGAAAAACACTCACAGATTATGCAGGATGCAGCGGTGGAACTTCTCAAGGGCCTTTTGTCTGCACACCTCCCCGCCTGCCGGGGCTCCTCTGTAGCACTCAGTAACCGCACTAATACGGGGGGGATTTATTGTATTTATTGACAAGTGCCTTTTGTCTTCCCTCCTTTTTGTTTTTTTCCTCTCCCCAGATCCTGATGAACATTCTCGCCTTTCCAGCTCCCTCGCTTTCGGTCGCTTTTATTAAGGCATTTGGAGGCCTTTTCCCACCCCGAGACGGAGGTGCCAAGGAAAGGTACTTTTTTTACTTCCTGAGCTTCTTGGACAGATAATTTGTACCCGCTGTGTGCAGCCCCAGCGTCTCAAGCAGATATTAAACAACTAAATGGCTACGCTCCAGTTCCACAGATGGTAAATGTGTTATCCTGATATTCCCTTCCCCCTTCAGATTAACAAACATATATTTCTTTATGTTTGCAAAGAGAACATGGTCAAAGTCCTGTTCAAATGAGAGAAGTTTTTAGGGTTTGGTTTTGGGGTTTTTTTCCTTAAAATGCCGGAGAAGGGTTTTTGGCATTATGGCATTGAGAAGAATTGTGTAAGATTGTTATCAAGGAAATGTTAAGCTCAAGAACGAGGTTTTCACAATGATGAGCACCCACGGTACTGTCTAAATTTTCAGCATCTGCAAAAATGTTGCCTTAAGTTTACTAGCTGGTTTCTGAAAAAAGCAGTGTCATCATTTCAGGGCTTTTTTTTTTTTTTTTTNTTTTTTTTTTTTTAATCTCTAAACTAAGATAAATCTAGAGGGAGCTTTGGAACAGATTGGAAATTCAAACAGAAAATAAATAAATAAATAAACCCAGAATACAAATTTATGTATTTAAGTTGCACTAGTTGCATATAGCTGCAACTGCCATTGCAGCTAATGGCAGTTGGATACCTACTTTTCATTACATTAAAAGTCTTCCCTGTTTGACACGATCACAGAAACAGAACTTCTGTAAGTGTTACAGGATGAATTCTCCTACTAACTAATTACCACTCTTCGTTCATTCTTTTTCTCTGGACTGTATCTATTAAAACATCACAAGTCCGAAAAGACTTTTATTTAAGCAATCTGCGGCGCGGTATTCTGCATCATAATATAGAGGTGAGGTGGGAGGAAGCCGTGTGTACTGCCATGGAAGTTGTGGGAACATGTTGTACTAGTACCTGAGCTGTCACTCCAGACAGTCAAATGAAGTAAGTCAATGGATGTGCGGTGCCGGGGTCAGAGTGGCAGCGTTTCTGAAGAATTCAGAGGAGCTGTCTGGAGACTGCTAGTGTGTGAGATGGAGGAAGAAAGGGAAAGATGAGCAATGAATTCCCCAAAGCTATTCCCCTGAATGTGTTCCGTAATAAATTTTAAATGTGTGTCGTAGTGGGGTAGAGGGGTCAGATTTACTAATAATTTGCATTAACATTTGTAATATCTATCTTTTATGAGCATGATCTCTTTTAGAGTTTTGAAAGTTGATATTCTTCCCCAATAAATTCAGGGTGTTTTTTTACTGGCTGTGACATTCTCTGATATTATATACTTTATCTGCATCTTTTGTATAGGAAACGAAGAGGCTGCCATGTCCCTTACTCTTACTCTTTTCTCTTCCCAGCTGCTCGGCAGCAGAAACCACCCTCGTCTGCCACGGCATCGGCGGCTGGACCAGGGAGCAGAGGCTTTCCCCACAGAACCTGGACAATAACTCCGGGCAGGAGGAAAATGGACTTAAGGCAAGGATCTGATGAGGGAGAGCACCCCTTCCTCCAGTGACCCAGCTGGCTTGCCCCTGAAAAAGCTTTCTACAGGACATCACACAAATGAAACGAGAAGAATGGAAGCGTTAAACAATGCAGGCGAGGAGAGAGGAGAAAAGGGGAAGTGAAAGGGAGGCAGAATCTCTCTCTCTCGGAAGCGGCGCAAGGCGATATTGCGGGTGTGATTGTTCCAGCCTTCACAAAGGGGATTGTTTGCTTTAGCTGGGAGCCAGGAGAGGATTAACAGTTTTCCAGGGCAGACGACACCCCCGTGATCCCACCTCGGGGTATCTCAGGTGTGAAGTGGGGGCTTGGGGAGAGGGCAATGGTGCAGGCTCAATTGGCCAGTAGTGCCCTCGGCTGACATCGTAGTTTATTTGTGAGCTTATTAAGCCTGGCCAGTCCTTTGGGGGCACTCTTGGCAAAGGTCACAAAAGACAAGATTTTGCATAATGAATACATTAAAATCTTTTTGTTAGTGCATGGGGAGCAAGAGGATAATGGCAATGAAGCTTTGGAATACAGGAAAGGAGGTAAAAGAAAATTAGTCCCTGAGGTAGCAAATATGATCACCATGTGGACTTGGGTTTCTATTTTAGCAAGTGAGCCCCGAGAAAAAAAAAGGTGCTTGGAAACATGCTGCCTTTTATTTAGATCCATAGCTACTGCGCTGAAGGAGTACGCCACAAAGGGCAAAAGTGCCACTCTCCTCTCTGATGAGTCATTTCTCTAGAAGGATCCCAGCTAGTGAATAGGAAAGGATGGGGAATGCTGCATGCATTTTGAAGAAGATCTCAGCGAAAGAAAAAAAAGGAAAAGAATTAAAAAAAAAAAAAAAAAAGGATGCATGTCAGCATGGAAGGTATAAATTGCACCTAGTTATCATAAATTCATGCTAAAAATAAAGTTAACATTATCAGATGTTAACCATGGGTCTCCGATGGGATTGGTGTCATAATACAGCAGATAGGACCTAGATGCACCTTCCCTTGCACTTTATTAAAGACCCAAATTGGGTGGCAAGGATAAGCAAGTTTAGGTACACACGTGAAGATGGCAGGATCTCACAACTCAATAACCTGGTGATTCAAAAGACCTAGGGCTGATAAAAGATAGAAACACCAGCTCTCAGGGTCAGTTCAAGGGTGCTATAAAGAGAACCAAATCCCAATGAAAACAGATAAAATACTACTCGAGTTGCTAAGGTACCTTAATCTGATGAAAGCTAAGTTGTGTGAATTTTTTTAAGGGTTTATCATTCTTTGCACTGGTCATAAAGTACAAACTTGCAATCTTAAGTAACTGTAAGAAAGTTAGAGGAGGACTTAGGAATACAGTGGCTGGTCCATTTGAGCACATCAGGGCTGTCTTCAGGCAAGTTTGGGCTGGAGGAAAAATCAGTGAATAACTACATCAATTTGCTAGGATGTCTTTCAATCAGTCTATCAAGATCTTTAAGGCTCCTGATAAGGGCACCCTTTTGGCAAAGCCCAATATAGAAACTACTGTACTTTTTTAGTTGTCAGCAGATCATTCAGAAAAGCAAATTCACATTTATTTTCAGTTCTTTGGGGGAATACTCTCTGATGGAAATAGGTATATCTTTATAATGCACTCGTATTTTAAAGTCTGTGAGCAGTTATAAAGAACCACAATAGTTAGTCGACTAATGATAATTTGGTGTTCTCAGAAATTATGTGTTCTAGACTCTTTTGGTATTTTTGTTTCTGTAGAAGATCGGGAGCTAAATAGTACAATTCTATTTCGCCTCACCTTCCCTCTGTTTGTGCCTCTGTTACTCACTTCTGTCTCAGCAGACAATGCAGCTGGTAACCAGCTTCTGCCTTTTAACAGAACGCTTACCAGCATAAATTGGAATTCTGTGTTTATTATTCCTGATGACTCTGCAGTATCCAAGATGGTCCTGGTAAGGTTACAAAGTCAACTCTAAATGCTTGGCCTTTCAGCAATTTTTGTGGTGTTCTGAAATCTTTGTTTTTTATTAAAATGCCTCAAGGATGACCATGTTATTCCGAACAAATTCTTCAGTGGCAGGGACTAGCAATTAAAATAATTAAGATTTGAAGCTTCTGTATTTGCAGATAGTAGGTGAGAGTCACATCTAATTTTAATTCTCAGAGTATGCCTAAATTAATCACATTACTCTAGCCTCATTTGTATTTGAAAACTCTTCTCTGGACCTAATATCCTACAGCGAGTCAGTGTTCTTCTTGGCTGGTGTCCACATGTGCAGCATTTGGAACAGAAGGAGAAGATGGCATCCTCTGCAATGGGTAGTGCGTGAGTGTCCAAAGCATGGACTGAGATGACCCACACTCTAGGAGGGAGGAGGCTACTCTCCCTTTTCTGCTGTACAAGAAATGGGTTAGAGCCACAATGAAAAATTGAAGGGGTTGTTTTTTTTTTTTTTAATTTCTTGTCCAATATTTCAGTCTTTCTAGATTTGTTTTGTAAATGGAGAAATAAATGCAATATCTTCCCAGGTATGAAGAGACACCATCTAAATTTTTGCTTGAATAAATATGGTAGAAATACTTGGCATACAATAGACATATTTTCAGCTGGCAGAGGAGGGAATGCATTCAGTTACAACCTGTGCCACTACGCGTGTTTTATTCTGTCCCAATGAATGCTTAGAATTCCTGCCACTCTACCCAGCAACCTTTTAACATCTGGTTTCCAATCACTGTTAACACAATGCAAATTGATCACAGTGCAATGCAGACGAACGCAGAACTTGTTAAATGAATCATCTCAAAAAAGAGTTGGTCGGTGGTAAATCATCATCACATGGAAGTGATCCTACAAGGCTCCTCAGGGATTAACACAGGACTCAGTGTTATTCAACATTTTCACCCATGAGTTTAAACGTAAACATAAATCATTCTTAGAAAATTTGTGGGTGGCAGAAAGACTGGAGAATCAGTAAATAATAACAGAGCACTCCATTGTGCTCTGAATTGCTGGTAAAATAAGATAATTCAAAAAACTACAAAAACAACCCATGTTGCAACTCAGTCAAATACAAAATTGTATATGGAAGGAAAAGACCCAGGCCAGCCCAGCAGGATGGGCATCTTGGTCTGGGAATACATTGACTGAGGAGGCAAACACAGGTACAATTCTGAAAAACAGCAACTGAAATCCTATAAATAACCAAATGAGATACAGCATTTTGAATTTTTATATCTTTATTTGGCAATAAAGGCTGCCCAGGGAGGTGGTGGAATCTCCTTCTCTGGAGACATTCAAAACCTGCCTGAACAAGTTTCTGTGCAACCTGCCCTGGGTGACCCTGCTCTGGCAGGGGGTTGGACTGGATGATCTCCAGAGGTCCTTTCCAACCCCATGTGATTCTGTGATTCTGTAAGAATGGGATGGATAAGAGAATACTTTCTCCGTTTCTGTTGTCCACAGTTAAAAGAGTACTGGTTTGTTGGGTTTTGTTTTTTAATCTGGAGATGATGTAGAAAAGAGCCATAGAAGGATTCGAGGTTGGATAAAATGCCTCCAGTGAGAGACTTTGAGAGCCTGGTTTGTTCCGTCTATCAAAAGAAAGATTGAGTGGTGACTCCACTGAGAGGTAAATGTGGAAGTATAAGTACTCTCACGATGAGAAAACACAGGGTACTAAAGTGCTCTTTAATCAGGCAAAGAAAGGGATAACAAGAACTAATGGCTGGAAGCTGAACTAAGCCACATGTTAACCATGAGTGGTTAACCACTGGAACAAGTTATAAAACGGTAGGATCACTTCCCTATCTTTTAATGTCTGCAGATCAAGACAGATTCTCTTTCTGGAAGATGTGCTTTACCCAAACACAAGTTATTGGCTCCAGTACAGAACAACGGGATAAAATATGAAGGCCTGTATTGGAAAGCCAACAGTGTAATATAATGACCTGTCCTGGTGTTAACCTCTATGAAAAAAAATTCCCAGATGGTATTTCCATCGTGCATCTCTCAAATGCCATTTGTTATGTCTAAGACCCATCCTTGTCCTGCTTCTGTTTGAGGTGATCTACGTTTTCAAGGAAGTTTTAAACACCCCTGTAGCAAAATCTCTTTCAAAAACATGTTCTAGAGAAGATGCATTAGAATGAAAGCAGGAATATGATGAAAAGCATTTCTAAAAATTAAAATGGCATTCATGTGATATAGTGGTCTTGTCATAATGGGTGAGCAGTTAAGGTATCATTACTTAGTCCATTGTCTGAGCAAGTAAGCAGTTTGTAGCAGGGCTAGTTTTGTTTAAATAAAACTTCAGCCTAGCTTTATCTTTTCTAGTCTTTTCTGTCAGTAAATGGGTCACCTCCCTCTAACACAGCTGTGACAGGCTCAATAGTGTGGTTTCAGGGTATCATCTTTTCAGATGACAGAGTAAACACACTCATTTGCTATTCCAGGATGAATGAAAAAGAATTGTGGATCATCCTCCATAGATAATCAGAACTCTCTTTCTGTCTGGGATTGGAAAAAACATTAACTCCAAATCACAGAAATATAAAATGTCTTGATGCATGTGAAGAGAGCATCATCTAAATTTCAATTTGAACAAATATTGCAGATATACTTGACATACTGTAGAAAGGCTTTCAGCTGATGGGCGAGGGACATGCACTCCTTTACAACCGGGGCAACTACTGATGCATTGTGGAGCTGCTGGATTGAAGGATTAGGCAAAAGAGTAGGGCTATTCTGCCAGATACAAAGAAGGTTTAAGCCACTGGTAAATTAGCAGCAACGGGTAAGGTAATAGCATCAGTATGTGATACGTGTTTCCCAAAGAGGAGATAACAGAAGAGAATAAAAGTAATCAACTACAGACTTGTGATTATTCATAAATACTGTGAAGACCAAGAAAGGCATTTTTTCCTTACAATGAATCAAATACAGGCACGGTTTTCATGTGGAAGTTGGTCAACTTTAACAATATTGATTCAGAAATTATCAGTGTTAGAGCCAACTTGCAATCAGTGAACTAGTGCAAAGCCGTCCTAACTCCATCCACGATTTGACTTAGTTCTGTAGCTTATCATAGTTTAAATTTACAATGGTTTTGACCTATAATATATCAGATTTTAATCTATTTTTTCTCATATGGATAAAATTATATCCACCAAGGCCATAGAAGCCAGAATTTTATAAATACTAGGGGAGAGGGGAGGAGACCTGGAGGAAAATGAGTGGCATAAACCAAAATGTAAAAGCAATTATCAAGGACCACATAATCTCTGATACAACATATACTGACCAGGGTGTTTAACTTGGCCCCAGGTGCTGGTTCCCTTCAGCTTCCAAGCAAAGTGCACTTGGGTAGAATCTGACCATGTTCAATGGATCTTCAGACTCAAATACAGACCCAGATATCTTTTCTCCTGGTTTTCTTTGGCCAGGAGATATCACTGTTGAGTGGCCCTTGCACACTAACAGAAAATTCCCAACCTTTGAGTTCATTGTGGGTGATATCCCCAGGGCTTCACCCAACTGAAGTGTCCCTGTCTACCCCTTTCTGGCCAATGTGATGGAAAAATAAGGAACAATAAGCAGCCTGGCCTCTGCATCGTGGATTTTCTTTTAAAAAAAAATTGAAGAACAGTTCTTTGAAAGCTTAAAAGATTTTGCAACGCCCTGTTCTGCGTTTAGTTCTCCTCTCAGCCGTCTGAATATCACAAGCACATCAGGAAGGTGAGCTCTGTCAGCGTTGCTCTCTCCTGTGAGTTTTTCATACTTGTGACGCTCTGTCCTTCAGCAGACATGGGTTTTATGAACCTCTGGGTTACCTACATTTAAGAAAGTGGTTCTACATAATTCTTTTTGGGGTGGTGGAAGGGGAAAGGATAGCAAACCAGAGTCAACCTGTCCCTGCTCCAGGCATGGGACATCATTCACTGCCACATCTGTTGGGTGGGTTATACCACTGCTTTGGGGGCCGGGGTCTTAGCCAAATCAGTGAAGCTATCCCAGTTATTAAAATTAACCTAAAAAATTACTCATACATAAGAAGGAACAATCAGTAAAAGGGCTTGATCTTTGGGAGCGGTAGCCATCAATAAGTCAAATTTCTTTGGGCAACAAATATAATGAGTATATTTCACTGCTATAAAGCAGGAGAGCTGATTCTCTGTGCAGTAGAGGAGGCTCAGTTGTTAAATCTAGGTAGGGAATGAAGTACACTTGTCAGATGACAGCAGATACCACTTTCTTTGTGATAGAAACGTATTCCCAGATAGAGCTGTCAATTTAGTAGATGCTGAATTGGTGCCGTGATCAAGATGAATGCTTGTTTCTTAATAAAACCTTGTGTTGGGTAAGTAAAGCAGTGGCCTTCACCTCAGGCACTTCATTAACTGAACAACCAACTGATAATGGACCGTTGCATCATTATTGCTTAAATAATGATGTTATACTGAGTGAATGTAAAGTAGTGTTTGGATATAGGAGTATACTTATGTCCAGAAATAACTTAGTACTTATTTGCTATTTGCAAAGGTTTTGTTATTTGCAAACCAGTATTTTAGAGATATTTCTACCTGCTGATTTTCTGGTTTCCATTGCATGTTTCTCAGTAGATTTAATCCTTATATAATCAGTCAGGTTTTGTCTTCTCCTGTCCAACATTCCACACAATTTGGGTGATATGCAGGCCTGGTTTGATTGAATTGCCTTCCCTAGGTCACACTTTCACATTTTGCCTATAATTCTTCCTTTACAGTGAAACCCCTCTAATCTATCTTAACTTCACTGCAGAACCACACGGGGAACTACCAGTTAAACAGGGTAATTAACACAAGAATTGAAACACTGAAAAAACAGCTTAAACAAGAGACAAATATGATTTCTGCTGAAAGGAAGTCTATAAGATTGGAGAATCACTAGTGGAATTCCGCAGAGGTTGGTCTTAGGACCACTGTTATTTGATATCTCCATTAATGGCTCTGATACAAATACTGGGAGTGTGTTAATGAAATTTTTCTGATGACAAAAACTTTGGCGGAGTTGCCAATACCAGGGAGAACTGGAATATCATACAGGAAGAATTAGATGACCTTGACAACTGTAGTAATAGAAGCAAGATGAAATTTAATAGTACAAAGTGTAAGGTCATGCACTCGGGGACTAATAACGAGAATTTCTGCTATAAGCTGGGAGCTCATCAGTTGAAAATAGTACAGGAGGAGAAAGACTCGGGTTTAATCAGTCAATCACATGATGATTATCACTACCAGTGTGAAGCTGCCATGAAAAAGGAAAGTGTAATCCTAGGATGTGCTGGGGTGTTTTCTAGTACTGGTCGAGAGTACCACTTGCACAAGGTCTTGGCAAGACCGCCTCTGGAATAGCACGTACAATTCTGCTGCAAGACAATTGCATTCAAACCAGAAGTGCTTGAGAGAGACAGAAAAGAGGTGTTAAGAAGCTCAGGCGACACCTGAAAAGCACCTTAACTTCTTTAGCTTAGTAAAATGGAAGCTGAGAGAATACAGATGTGCTTTGTAAATACACTGTACAGCAGGAGGAGAGCCATTTGCGCTAAAGAAGAATGGAAACAAACTAAACGTAAATGAATTAACGTGGAAATTTTCAGAATACATATATATATGAGGAGTGTAAAGTTCTGCAACAACACTAATGAGAACTAAAAACTATCTGCGTTTGACATCAAGCTCAGGTTTACAAAGACATTACATGTTGAATTTGACTCTAATAGTCAGGGATTTCTTCGTTTCCTACTGCCCGAAATCTTAAATGCCTGTTGCCAGAAATGTTTGCTGTTAACGCCTGCCTTTAAACAGAAACTAATAAAATGGATGGCTCAAATCCATTGCCAGTCCCATCATGCTCTGTTGAAGGGTTTGGGTTAAACTTTTTTAAACCGCAGTTCAGTGGGAATGATTGATGCTGACAGCCATGTTTAGTTAATATCCTGCAGCATACAATTATTTTCACCCAATGGAAAAGTGATTTAGCAAATGTGTAAGTAACATTTTAGGTGAACTTTTTTGTATAGATATCGTGAGGAAGACATCAGTAATAGTAAAATATGCATTTTTTAAAAAACCCTATGCCTTCAGCCAAATGTTTTCAATCAAAATTTCTTATAAACACTGAAGAAATCAAGTCCCAGACAATATGAAAAATTCTCTGATATTTTCCTCTTGGCAGCTGTGTACCAAAGAGGGTGATCAGTGACGCACCTATGCAAAGTATAACAACTTCAAGGTGCACTACAACCACAGAAAGAATTGCACACCCAGGCTATAAGGAGAATATCCTACAATAACTCCCACTCTCTCTGACTGGGCATGGATGAATGAAGCAGAGATGGCTTTGAAAACACTTTGCCCAATGGACTCAGTTAGACTGGCACCAGGTGACAGGAAAACAGTGACATATTTGCACTATTGCTTCAAGCATGTTCCAACAACCTAATTTATTTAAATCAGATGTATTTCCTCAATTTTGGCTTTAAAAAACAACAGCCTGACAGTTTGATATCTTGGATGCAGGGTAGAGACTTCGTTGCCACAGAAAAGATCTGGGTTTTGGAAGCAGCACAAAATTCTTGCTCCTGGGACAGTGCCTCATGTTATGCCAAAAAACGAAGTATTCAAACCAGTGGAATTCAGGGTTTTTCAATACTATTATAAGAACATTCTTTGTGCTTATGACCATAGGAATAGGGAGGGTGTGGAAAAGCAAGTAAGCCAACAAAAGGGAAAATAAATGTAAAAGCAGAGCTAAATTTCAGCCCCGCATAAAGGAATAATGAAAATTAAAAGGCCCTGCTCTGAAGGGGGAAGAGTCCACTTGGACATCCTTTGTTTGGAAATGGTAGATGAGAAGATCTGAAACACAGTGTGTGTAAAGGCACCTTCTCAAACACACACATTTTCTTTAAATGCTCAACCGTTAAACTACAGATATAACTGTAATATATAAAGACATTTTTACATTAGATTTATGAGGAAATATGCAGTATGGAAAACTTGCAGAAAAAGGACACAGCATAATGATTTCAAAGAAACCATGGGAGATGTACAAGAGGTCCACTTAACAGCATTTTTCTTTTTAAAGTACAAATGCAGTATGGACTTCCTAGTGAAGTACGTTTTTTTAAGATGTTGCTGTGTTTTTCTGATTAAGGAGAGCACTCTCAGTCCCGAATTCCTATATTCAGGTAGATCTTGGGAAAATAAATATAATTAAGATATTTATTTTTCTTCATGATTTATATTAACTTTTTTTTTTTTTTTTTAGGGAAATATACTTGTATGATAATAAAATAATTGCATTCTGTGTCACCTCTGTTGTCCTGTCTTTTCTGCTACTATTGGACTGCTTATTTTTAGACTGCGAGAAGAAGTGAAAATATATATAGCAAGCAATTAAGACCTAGAATTTTCAAGCTGTCATGGCAGATTAGAGATGAAATTGTATCTTAGTTGAATCTTACCAGTATATAATGTCATTTCTCCGTAGTCCATCTGCCTATAATCCACTGTAAAAAGTAAATAAAGACCTTGAGCAATTTTTCTCAGCTTTAGTCTGTCACCTCACTGTTAGAGAACGCAGAGTCAGGAGTACAGTAGGTGGTTTGTAAGCATGAGCATCCTTTCCTACGTTTTAACTTTTAGGCCAAGAGTCAAACTGGTCAGACTGGCAGAAATCAGCCAAGTGGAAGCCCCCTGTGCCACCAGTGACAAAGGTGGCAACAGAATTAGGCTTAAAATTGAACGGGTTTGCTTATACCCCAGCAAATGAAGAACTCAGCAGTGCTGGGAGAAGGGGAAGCCAAGAGACTGTCCAGGAAGTCTCACTCCAAAAAAGTACAGAGCCAACAAAGCTACGCTGCTGGACAACAGAAGCCTAGGAGAAAAAACATCAGGAAAGAAGGAAAATAAAGGAAGCTTCTGAAGCGTAAAACGTCAGATTTTTTTGAGAGCACTCAGAATGCAGACTGAGGTGCAAAACAAAACAATAAAAAAACACTTGAAGAAATTATAGAATTCTCAGAATCAGGCAGGCAATGAGGGAGGAATCTGTGTATGTGTATATATATATATATATGATATATATATAAAAGTCAGTACCACCTAAGTCTAAGAACACAGATGTCTGTTTGTCATGATTTGGGCTGGACTAGCCACCGAGACTAATGTTCTAGACTGACAGATACTCATTTTGTTCACATCCTGGGTCTTAACA
>VXAK01003733.1:0-23986 GCA_013399435.1 Arenaria interpres | reverse complement strand
GTGAAAGTGCCAGTTAGTGCCAGTAACATAGATTTAGAGGGCACTACCACAGCACCAGCCACAGGGGAAGAATTTTTACAGCTCACATCTGAAGAAAGAACACTCTCACAAAGAGGATTATACATGTAATAGGTTGCATCAGACACGTAGGAGAAAACTGAACATATCAAACTCTGGAGCCATCTAATGCCGTGTGAAAAATGGGGCTTGGTCTAAAGTTTGTCCTTGTTGTGTGCTGAAACACCGTTACTTAGAAAGCTGTCCTCATTTCCCTACTTTCAGAGATCTCCTTCCAGATAAATATTTAATAGTATAGACTTTGCTATAATTAACAGATTAACATGTGCAGAATTTGCTGAGGAAGATTTCATGGAATAAGATCAAATAATAGCAAATGCCAGCGCATATCACCCACGCACGTGCTTCATTTGGGATCTGCTGAAGGAAAGGCATATGCAGGGAACAAAACAAGGTACCCTTGATATTTAACAATCCAGTTGCTGTCAGCAGGATGCTAGGAAGGTAATAGAGGTAACCCTTAACCCAAAATAAGATCTTGCAAGTAGTGAGAACTCTGAAAATGTATATATATACATTTGGTAATAAAGTTTTGGAAGATGATGTATAACTTGTATCAGACATGCAGAAGCAACCTAGGTATAAAAATAAGAATTCAAAGGTACAAACAGCTGAGTACCAGAAAAAAAGGAAAAAAAAAAAAGACAGATTGCAAAAATTAAGAACTGGGAGGAGAACATTACAAGAGAGAGCAGGGTTTAACCTCTGTTGGTGTGCCACAGAATTGTCTGACCCAGGAAAGAATGGCTGGATTTTTAAGAGACCGGTTTTTATGAATGACTCGAAAACGCCCTTTTGAAGTGAGGAAGGACATCTCAGCACAAAGAGACTCCTCTTGTTGTCACTGCCCAGTGGAAACTGCTGCAAATCCCCTCTCCGTTGACCCACAGCAACGACTGGCAAGGGTGTACACACAGGCAGCCAGAGACTGTCACTAGGACTGCTAAAATGGAAAAACTTCGCTTATATGGCAGTTGATAGGGTATCCAGCTACTGCACAAGCAAGTCATTAGCACTGTATTTTAACAAAATGAGATTGTAATTAGGTGCCTTTGATTCTAACGGCAGAATGAGTTGCACATTTCTGGCTGCCGTTCCCAAGGCATGACACCAGAGCAATCAGCCATAGACTGTCATAGACTCGCAACTCCTCCCTGGGCAAGACGAGTCTCTCAGTCATCAGCCAGCAATAAATATCTCCGCCAGGGCTGATAAGATTTCTCAGGCACGTATAGTACTTTTTTTGTTTTGTTCCTGTTTTTCAATTCCACGAGCTGTCTCTGGGTTGAAGCCGGGTCTGGATGGCTGTTGACTTGCGGCTGCTTTGCCTCGGTAGGAATTAAGAGCGTTCCTTTGGGCTAGCTGTCCGGGATGGAACGGGACCAGCAGAATGGCTTCCCTTCACTCCACAGTGCAGGGAGACTGTCCAGAATATCCCCTGAACCCCAATTCCCCGCCTGTTGATGTCACCCTATGGGTCGTTGGTTGCAGAAAAATAGAGTAATTTTCTTCCTTACGCTGGGCTGTGGGACTGGGAAACCCTAAAGTTCTGTAATTTAGTTCCAAGTTACCCATACAGCCCTTTCTCTTGGGACCTGAGCCCAGTGACTTCACCAAGAACCCCGTGCTTAGAGTAATTACAGAATCGGGTCCAGAATCTGGAACTACACATCCCAAAATGGAGATTAATGACTCCTTTCAACAGCCGTTCCCCAAAATAAGGGGTATTACCATAGGACGTCGCAAATGATGTGTGAAATTAGACACCTTTGCCGATTGGCAATGCACAAAGAGGATAAAGAGAATGACATGTAATTATTACTGTGCTATTAGCTGTGATATTCAACCTATACAAAGACAGAAAAGTCCAATGAATTCAAAAGCCTTAGGTTTGTTTAAAAAAGAATAAAGTGCTTGGAGACTTCTTTTTAGCAAACTTCACTAGAACTTTCCTCTGGAAGGGAGAAGGGTTCAAAACAAAGAAAGGGAGACATTTTAAATTAGCCTCCTCCTCTCAAAGCTCATCTCTTCCTTTCTCTTCACTTGGAAAAACTCAAGCACCTTTCAAGCACATTCCCAAATTCCCTTAAATATTTGGGGATGGGAAAAGGGGAGTAAGACATTAGAAATGTTTTGGGACGACTGTGGTTGTACCTTTATCTGTCAGGATAAGAGCTGTAATGCTGTCTCTTGTACAAACAGAAATGAACACAAGGTATGTCTGCCAAACCACAGATTAAGAATTAGTTAAGAATCTTTTTTCCAATTTTATGAGTTTTATGGTTTGTGGCAAATTATAGAGCGTACATTACACAATCTGAGAGATAAACTGTTAGCAAAACGTGTCAAAAACAACTGAAGAAAGCTCAGGCAGCAGTGTCTGGCATCAGTTCTGTAAACTTCCCAGGGGTGATTTCAATAAATCCAGGAAGCCCCTACACATCTTCAGATGGATATGTCAGGGAAATCAGAATCCCTTCAGTTCTGAAAGATGAACAGTATTATTTATATATTAAATGTTTTGAAAAGGTGAAATGAAGTTACACGTACAGAGAAAATTGAAGAATATTAATCCTGGGCATTTTATTTGCTACTTGGTCACTGCATTTTTTTTCACCTGTCTATGGGGTGCTTGCCTTCTTTTCTTTTAGTTGATAAACGCATAATGCAAGTTTGTGAATACTGCATGATATTTTTATTAAGAAAAAAAATATTTACTACATAGCATCAATGATCACGATTTCAATTAAGAGCTGGCCAGCAGATCTTCAAAAGTTATGTTAAAAAGAATACTAACACTGAATTGTTTCTAATGGTATCCAGCAGGCATCAGCACTAGGCCCGAAGCTATTCAGTATTCCCAGCAGTGATCTGGAGGTGCAAACAGAAATTACCATGTTAAGGATCTGAGGATGACAGAAAGATTACTTAAGTAGTACATAGTGATGAGATCAAGGAAGAGGAGGTGTCTTTACAAGCTGGACCCATTGGAAAAATGAGCATTTTAGGAGTGATGAATGCACAGTCATACATCAATACAAAAGAATTTCACCCCAAAAAAATGGGGTACAGTGCCTTGGAATGCCTTGACTCTGCAAGGATTTATGGGCCATAGTGGACCAGCAACTCAACACGAGTTCCCACTGTGAAGTTGCATGAACAGAGCTAATGGAATCCTTGAATCCTGATGCAATTGTTGGAATAATTCCCGTAGATCTGTTGTCCATATTTTAATGGGAATGGTGGAAAAAAAATGGAGAGTTCACAAAATTGCATTCAAAATTAATTTGAGGGCAGGAGAAAATTATTTGCTGCTAAAGTATGAACTCAATCTGATTATCAAAAAGGAGGGCTGAGCGTGACTTGATTAAAGTTTATAGGTCATGGGAGAAAACCCTCCTATGCAAAGACTCTTTATCCTGAAGGGCCCCACCACCCCCACTGTCCCCCAAAAGAAAAAAAACAATAATAGTTCTAGAAGCTGAACACTGACAAATCAGAAACAAAACAATTTTCTACTAATGAAAATAAATGTTGAAATAATTTGCCCAAAAATGATGAATTCTGCCTATTGGCATATCTTCAAATCATGATACAAGTTAGAATTTCACCAAATATTAACTGTTCTTTAGTTAAATAATAATATTATTCAACTCGACACCCAATAAATCAAATAAATAAAATTTAAGGGCCTTTGACGTACCAGCAAACTAGCTGATGCTGGATTTCAGAAATCCAAAGCAGAATAGAAAAAGGAAGAAATAAGATAGAGAGAAATTAGAACGATCTATTCAAAATTGCATTTTCTAAAGATCTGAGGCCTGATTTGGGGCTTTTGTTATAATTCTAAGGGAGGATCTCTGACTCTAGACCATATGCTCTACTGCGGTATGTATTGCATAACTATGGAAAATGTCTTAATGTAGGTATTTTTCATTCGCATAAAATTGTCTGTAAGAATTTATATCCCAGCTGGTATGATGTTATACAGAAACAATATCATGTGCTGTTCTGCAAGTTGTGCACATGTTTGGTTTCTGAGGCCAAAAATCAGGATGTGGTTTGAAGAAAAGTGGGAGGAGTCGACTAGTAAAAGTGTTATACCATATGACAACCTCAAAAAAAATAAAAAGAGAAAAGCATATCAGTTGGGAAAATATATAGCAGAAGCAGAGACTGCCTTTACTGCCATAACTAGTGATCTGCTGCGCACATGTGCACATTCTCATACTGCTGGAGTTTTAAAAGGATAGCGTTGCAACCTGTTGTTTGCATAGGCTCAATGTCCATAACGATACGGCGAGACCACTGCTTTTTGTGATGTAACCTGACATGTCGTGGCAGGATAAATCGCTCTGCTTTTCAATATATCAGCATTAAACTAAGTTATTAAGAATACAGAATGACTTCCATGTCCAGGCCAGGAGACGGGATGGCCATGTCATACTGCATGGAGGCCCGCTTGCAGGCTTGATCTTGATTTAAGAGAGGCTCCTGAGTAATTATCTGCTGAAGGGTAATCATCTGCAGGTCACCTCAGTGGATCAACGCCTATAAATACTGAAAGCGTGGGTGTCAGGAGGATGGGGCCAGTCTTTTTTCAGTGGTGCCCAGGGACAAGAGGGCACAAGAGGGAATGGGCACAAACTAGAACATGGGAAGTTCCATGTAAACATGAGGAGGAGCTTCTTTCCTGTGAGGGTGGGCGAGCCCTGGCAGAGGCTGCCCAGAGAGGTGGTGGAGTCTCCTTCTCTGGAGACATTCCAAACCCACCTGGACACGTTCCTGTGGGACCTGCTCTGGGTGGCCCTGCTCTGGCAGACGGTTGGACTAGATGATCTCCAGAGGTGCCTTCCAACCCCATATCATTCTGTGATCCTGAGATACTGTGATTTTAAAGACATCAGAATGATAGGTCTCATGATCTGGAAAATGCCCAACTTGTGAATGGTTTAACAAAGCTCTTCCTCAGGTGAGCCATGTGTCTGCTCAGGTCTGAAAATATTTTCCTGTTGGACCTCATATGACCAAGTGGAAACATAATTTTTGATCCCTAAGTTAACGTACTGGATCTCCCTGAGTATTTAACTCGGGTTAGAGATTCACAGTGGAGTGAAAGTATACAGCTTCGGTCACAGTAAGTACACGTAATACATTAATTCAAAAAAAAAACAACAAAAAAACCCCACCAACTAAAACCAGCTTCAAAAACAGTTTTATATAGGTGTACTCTTGATATATAAACCCATTGAAATATACTAGGAAAAATAGGTTTCTTGGGAAACTCACAACATTTGTAGCTCCCTGTTTGTTTCCTCCATTAATTTTTTGAAGTGTGTTGAAATTTTCAGGCTCCATATGGACACATTTAGTGACATTAATTTCTCTAGTATGTTCAATCAAGTTTTCAGTAGTTATTTTTTTTTAATTCTATGTTTTCTGACTGTATGATTAATGTAAGTAAATAAGTAACCACCAGCTGGAATGAAATTCTGCTTCCTGAACTTACGTAAGTACTGCAATTAAAATAACTTGAAATAGCAACATGAATAAACCATACACAAATTAGCCATTTTCACAATTCAAACATAAGCCCAAAAGATGCCCCTATATATTAAAACCACTCTGGATTTAATTAAAGGCAGGAAAGCAGATAATAAATGAAAGGTTATTCTCAAGGGTTAGTCTCGATTTTAATCTTTAATTTACCAACAATCCTAACACATCCCTTTATATCATATAGTAATTACGGTTCTCTGTTTTTTAGTAGAGCTTGGTATCTTTGGTGGCATCTGGAGAGCATGTGTCAGGGGTAAGGCATTTCATCCACCTGCACCTCAGCTGGGAGCTGGTGCCTGCCACTGGTAAGAGACACCTTTGCCCCTTTACCGATAATCTAAAAAGCAAAACTTTGCATCCCTAATTTTGATGTTCTGATAAACTGTTTTGATCCTGTACTTGATTTGGTGATTTGATTAAATGCTGAAAGTTTCAAATGAGAACAGAAAATTTTTTAATGTCTCTAACTGTATAAACTTGGACCTGTGTTGCAGGCTGGTTGTGGGAACATGAAGCTGCGCACAGGGTCCAGCCTAGGGTATAGTTTAGGGTGTGCAAGACGAGAATCACAGAATCACAGAATCACAGAATCACAGAATCACAGAATCACAGAATCACAGAATGGTAGCGGTTGGAAGGGACCTCTGGAGATCATCTAGTCCAACCCCCTGCCAGAGCAGGGCCACCCAGAGCAGGTCCCACAGGAACATGTCCAGGTGGGTTTGAATGTCTCCAGAGAAGGAGACTCCACCACCTCCCAGGGCAGCCTCTTCCAGGGCTCTGCCACCCTCACAGGAAAGAAGTTCCTCCTCATGTTTACATGGAACTTCCCATGTTCCAGTTTGTGCCCCTTCCCTCTTGTCCTGTCCCTGGGCATCACTGAAAAAAGCCTGGCCCCATCCCCCTGACACCCACCCTTTCAGTATTTATAGGCGTTAATCAGATCCCTCCTCAGTCTACTCTTCTTCAGACTAAACAGACCCAAGTCCCTCAGCCTTTACTCATCAAATAGATTTTCTAGTCCCCTCATCATCTTTGTAGCCTCTGCTGTCCCCTCTCCATCAGTTCCCCGTCCTTCTTGAACTGGGGAGCCCAGAACTGGTCCCAGTGCTCCAGATGGGGCCTCACCAGGGCAGAGCAGAGGGGCAGGATGACCTCCCTCCACTTGCTGGCCACACTCTTCTTGATGCACCCCCTAAACCTCAGGTACACACAGTTCTCTTGCACAGTCCACTTGCTCTGCAGTGACAACCTTCCACTCGCCTCTCTGTCACAGATCCTTGGACAGCCCTGAAATCCCCTGTTGCTAAAAGAGATGCGTCGAGCAATCCAAGCTGTTGGCAGACCCAACAGCTCAGTTGGAGCAGAGCTAAAGGATGGAGCAGGGGTCAGGAGACACACCACCCTGGGCATACTCCATGCTTTTTGTCATCAGTGCTGCCACTGTAATCCATGGAGAGACTGTTTGCTTGTTGTATTTTACTTTTGCGTAGGTTTTCTAACAGTTCCACTAATTTCCTGCTAATTTATTTTCATGTAGCATGAGATATGCACAGCCATATGGCGACAGTTCTGTCACCAAAATTCTCTACAGGAGATTCATAACTATTTAAGTAGGTTTTGTGTTTTGTTTTTTTTTTTAATCCTGTTCTTTCAAGAAATACTAATGAAATCAGCCTTCTTATTTAATGGAAAAATCCATGGCATTTGCATGTGACTTTTCACACCATGGTATGCCCCAATCTGAATTGGTCTAAAGGTAAGGAGCCCTCCAGTGTTATCTTTCAACAAAGAGCCTTGAGATGTCAGCCAGACAAAGATGTCCCTGAAAGGTGAGTAGCTGAAGCACAAAACACGGGCCATGCTAATGCTAAGTATGTTTTTGACAGAATTCTGCAGATCATGGTATCTCCTAAAGGATGCTTTTTTATTCACAGCAACCCTCCCTTCTATCAGTCTCCATAGATGTGCATATTCCAGAGATTATACCAAAAATCAGTCCATGAAACAGTTAAAAACAGACAAAAAAAATCAAAAAACAAAAAACACGCCACAAAACTTTAAAGTTGCCACTACCACCATCTTAAGCCACCAGCTCTTCTGGGATGTGTAGCCCAAGCTAGTTTTTATCTCAGAAGCACGAGGTCCAACAGACAATTTTTAAGTACACCACAAAAGACTACTCTGTTGCACTGTGAAACATCAAGGGACAACACAGACAGGAGCGGGTATTGTCATCTTCTATTTACAAGTGGGGCAACTAAGACAGATAAAATGCCCTACACGCTTCTGCAATGGCAGCAAAGAACAGCCCCTGGAATGTTTCTTTCCATCCACCCCAAAACACTGTGTCAGACAACTCTTTTTTCCCTGCCTGGTGATTTTCTTCATTATAAAATGCTTGTTCTTTTTTTCCTAGTTCCAATTATTTTTAAAGAAAACTTAGCAATTTCTTTAGATTTTCGTTTTTATGTTATCCTTATTGTTTCTGAGTTCCTCTTGCAATTTGGAAAATAAATACCTTTCCAGGCTGTATTTATTCATTTCTGTTGAATAACCTTGACTTCTTAGTTCTTCCTCTGTAAATGGAAAAAAAAAAAAAAAAAGTCATTACTTGTGCTGCCCCTTCACACATCTTGGTACACAGCACTCTCACGAATGACGCTTCTGGACATTATACTAATTGTCACTAAATTCAAGGGTCTAATTCAAGAAAACACATCTAAAATGGAAAAAAAAATTAAAAATGGTGCAACATTAAAACACACGGTTAAATATTTGCCTAAATTCATAACCAAGAGAATATAAAAATAGAGAGTTGGAAGCGTGATAAAACCGTAAAGGAGCAATCATTGCATGAATCAATGATTTTCCTTACAAAATAAACTCCAAAGTCATAGAATCATAGAATTCTCTGGGTTGGAAAGGACCTTTATGATCATCCAGTCCAACAATCAACGAAACTCGACAAAAACAAAAAAAACATATCACTAAACCCTGTCACTACTGTCCTAACAAAGTCCTAACAAATTAAAAGCCATTCTGCTTCAGTGTATAACAACCTTGAGGAAGGCCAAAGCTCTGCCTCGCAACCTCGGAGAGTCCCTTTAAGCAGACACTCATCGCAAGAAATGACGGAAACATTCCATCTTCCGTGTTCCGCTGGTAGGACAAAAACCAGACGATACAATAAAAAAGGAACTAAGCAAAATTAAAACAATCAGACTATTTCTGCCCCAAACTACGTCCCATTTCTTTGCAGAGCTTTTGGAAACCTTTATGATTTCAAGCGGTGGGTAACAAAGAGTGACCTCTGAGCAGCAGCTTCTTGGGACTCAGACACGTAAATAATTTCTTTCTTTTCTTCGAACTTGAAAATGAAGGCTGGGGTTTGCTCTGCCGCCACTCATGGGGCTTTGCCTGACGGCACAGAGGCAGAAGCTTTGAGTAAAATGGAAATATCAGTTGCCGGGAGCATAACCGTGAGCAAATCCCGGGGAGCGAGGTCCCCGGTCCCGTCGCAGGTCACCGGCTCCTCTCGGTACCTCGCCCACCGGCGGGGGCCGCTCAGCGCCGCTCTCTCCGTGCCCAACCGTGGCTGGCAACAGGGCTTCCCAGATTTGTTGCCCCTGATTGCAGGCAGGAGAAGCTTTAAAGCACACAGCCTGTTAAATTCCAGTAAATAAGTTACTGCATATTTTAGAAGGAGCTTCTTACCACACAGTTCACAATTAGTGTGTCCATTTCAGCATTAAAAAGGTACCTAGGAAGAGAAAATGTGTGTATAAGTACAAAAAAATACCAGAATAGAGCACTTAGACTGAATAATTAATACCATTTTATGTTACGCAACCATATATTTTAATCATCAAAGATGACTAAGGCTACAAATTCATGTTTATTGACAAGGATGCATTTCTTAAGTCACCATTTAAAATGGATTTTTATGGCCGGTCTTAATAACCAAGAGGCAAAAATGTGTTGCACTGCATGGGCATGCTGAAGACACAAGTTAAATGGCCAAGACTACTCTCTAACTCCCTAGGCAAAAAGGCAACAGAACTGTTACTGAGGCAGAACAAAGGAAGAACTATCCTACTCTCTCTGTATTTACCATCTTTAAATATAAGTAAAAGCACCAGTGAGTCTAAAAAAAACCCAAAGTTAACGAGTTTGCCGGGCTCACAAGATACTACGAGTTTGGATTATGAGTTCACATAACTAATGAACGTCACAGGTCCATAATTCTGATTTTAGCAGAAGTACTACCAGGAAACATGTTTTACACCAAAACGTAACATCTTCTCACCTCATCTTTACCAGTGAGGTCACTTCCTTCTGTACGCAGGAAGAAGAAGATGTAGAACCACAAGGTTCTACCTGCTCTCAAATTTCTTCATGTTCTTACATAATTAATGGCACAACTGAAAAAATATTTTAATCCAGCTTCCCTTCAAGAATGGTTTTCAGTAGTGTGCTTACAACTTTTAGCAGAAATATAGCTCAAAATGTTTTGCTGTCTTGAGGCATGTAATAGTTATACGCAAGAACGAGCTTCACACATCTTCCTATTCTACCACAGTTGCACCGTGAAGTTTACTCAACGTTTCCTTAAAAAAAAAAACTTGTATCGTGATTCCTTGAACCACCTCCCTCCGGGTGAACCCCACTAATTTAAATTGTAACTCAGCAAAGAGGCTCAGGATTGTGCTCCCGAGCAGCTCAGGGAACATAAATTCTGGTACCAAGAAAAGAGATGAGAAGCTTAGGGCAACATCAAAATTTGGATACATTTGGAAGAAAACGTATTAGCAAGGATCCAATTGAACACAGTTATATTTTGCTTCCCTGTGACTGTTTCACAAGTAGATGATTTTTATATTTGAAAAGTGACTCCCATCACTGAAGTAATGCCCAACTAGTCATAAGAACTGCATAGGGTGACTCCATCCAGTGTAAAGTGGCTTGTGATCAGAATGTGCCTCAGGATGGCTTCTACTGTGATTATTTGAAAGAAACCCCCAAAAAATCCACTAAAAAAATCAGTTCTTTAAATATTCCCAAAAGACTTTCTCCTGTGAAAGATGGAGAATACTAAGCAGTAATAATGAAACTTCTGTGAAACAAAAAAGAAACTCCTCTTTTACGGTTTTTGTACCTGGATAGGTTCCAGGATAGATTCCAATTCATAATTGAAAGGTTTATTTATTCAGAACTGAATATGTAAAACTCTTCAGAATGGTGTGAAATTACCTTACAGGCCTCAGCTTTCTCCTTTTTTGTTTTCATCACTCACTATAAAAGCCCTCCACGGCGGACTATTTATTCCCAAACGGACTGACCAGGAAGAAATAAGTTTACTGTGAATCCACTTTTTCTTTCTTTTCTTTTTTTTTTTCTAAGTTATCCTGCATATTGCTCCCGTTTTGGACCAGGCACGCTTTTATTTAGTACCCTCTCTACCGTATTCGCATCTGTCAACAAAAAATGCACATCGCAGTCACACACCAAGGCACAAGTCACAAAACTCACAGAAAAAAAAGTAAGAGAAATGATATTTATATGTCATTTCAATAGTCAGGGGAAAAGAAGTGTCCCAGTCCCTCTTTCTAAAAATAATGCTTCATACAGGTGTCATCTCTGTATTTCACTGGAGTTATCAAAAGAAAAAAAAAGTTGTCATTTATGGAAGTTGCTTCCTGCTATTGGAATAAAACGATCTGCTTTAAATCACAGTTCAGGCTGTCCGTACTTTCCTTCCACAAAAATCACTCTTACACGTAGGGAAATGGGAAAAAAACCCCAGTTATATTAACCCACCGCCAAGCTACGTGATGTACACAAGCGGCACATGGAAACTCTCATGGTCATCCGTTCCCAACAAAAACGGATTGGAAGTATTTACTAGGGCTTAGAAAAAACAAAATGAGGAAGAAGAAAGCCAGCGACTCCTGCCACCCCCAGCAGTGACGCGCTGATGAATAACCCCACCGGATGGTCTTGTCAGGCATAGCTAATAGAGATGAAGAAGTCACTAATTAGGGCATTAATTCCGCGCCGTGCCGCAGTTGCAATGCGGCCCCCCTTTTCCATTGACAGGTGCAATACGTGGGTGCAAATTTCTTGGCATCAGCGGTCCCCCTTCCTGCATTTACATTGCTAAGCAACACCATTACTTTGATTGACTTATGGACCGAGCCACGCTTTCACCTCTTCCGTACGGCAAGGGAAGATTGATCCCGATTTCACTGCCTCAGTTTTACACAGACGGAGTTCCAATGAATTAAGTGCACTTACTCCTAATTTACAGTCGTGGAGGAAAAATCATTTTCTTGATCACCCTTCTGTTTAGAAAGCTCTAACTCTTTTGAATAAAATAAAGTTCCTCTGGTCTGGAACTGGCGTGACAGTTAGGGGCACAGTTGCATGTATTTTTCCACGGGAAGATGGCAGCTGTCCTCAAAGTGTAATGCGAGTTAACTAGGCAAAGGTGATTGACTGATGTGGAGGTTAATTGCTTGTTGGCACGCTAGAAAGCCTATGCTAACAAGTGCTGCTTATAACTAACAAGTGCCAATTATTTCCTTATATTCTAGTACACGTTATATTACGCTCGGCACTATCCAAACATCCAGAAAGATCCAGGCATCCCTGCCCTGATCTGATGAGTTAGTGATTTAAGAGAACTCTGCCAGGGCTAGATGGAAAGGACTCAGTGTGTGTCGCGTAGCAGGGATGTACAATTCTTTATATCACATTATACCCCAGCGAGCCCCGGGTAAAGTTATCAAGGCACTGAACACAGAGTCATCCTGGAGGTGTAAAGAGCTGTCTGCTTGTAAACTTTGTTTTCCCTGTTGCGGGCCAAAAGCTTGTACCGACAGACACTGCTGATTGTATTATAGTTAGAAGCCAGGGAAATCTTTAAAAGCGCTGATATTTTAATCCTGTTTCCACATCTGCATGTGGAAAAAAAAACCGCCAACATTTTCTATATATAATCGGTGACCACGCCTGACAAAACTTCCCACCTAATAGGCAGATTATTATGTAAAATATTGCCCAATGTTTGTATAATGCATTCACCTAGCTTGAAAATATGCTGACAGAACTAGAATGCAAAACATCATCCATTGTTAAATTGATATTAAATTCATAATTTCGTTCCTGAAGCATCAGTAAATACCAATTTTAATTGCGTTAATAAAACGTGAATTATGAAAGCAGAATTGTACTGACTAATACAGATTTTCACTATGATAATAATGATTTAAAATAAGATTAAAAAGTAACAGCTCCTAAAGAAAGAGGAAGTTAATGTACCGAAAATAATAGTACAAAGCCAGGCTGCACCACCGCCCCCCCCCAAACCTTAGAGAAGTCATCCACCTTGGAGCAGCTGGGATAAACCACACAAAATTGACCTGAGTAGGGAAGCTACTGGTCTTTCAGGCTTTCCTTGCAAGAAATCTTACAGTAAAACTGCGTGCCTGAGCTGCTACACCTTGTGTCATCTCATTGTAAACATATGCATGGGCATCACGACATAGTATCTGAGGTGAAAGCCTTTGGAAATGCATTAATTGGAAAAGTTTGGAATGACAAAGTCCTCTTTCCCTTTTTTAACAGTGAAGACGTAGGATGCACCAAATACCTTGAAAAAAGGTAAAAAGTGCCTGAGCTAGAGTTGGATCCCTCCCGGTCCCGCGGCGCAGAGGGTATTTCAGCACATCCCTGCCCCACGAATTCAAAATCAGGCAACACAACTTCTCTGAGCGCCCAGCTCGTTCACGGGCGCCCAGAAGAAGGGATCCTAAAAAAGGAAACGACCAAAGAAAACCTAAAAATGTTAAAACTGCATTTGCGAATATTGCATCAGTATTCCTCGGCTGTTTTAGAATAGATATGTACATTTCTGTACCCATCAAACACTTAATAAAAGATAGCTCCTCTAGGCAATTTGCAAACTATAGTTTCATCTCGATATATGTCAGTGTAAATCAGGAACCTTCAGTTCTCAGTTTTTCTAAACAAGTCTGCCATAATCTCTCCTCGCCCTGCTTCCGTCAGACCCTCATAAATCTACCACATTGCTCTGTCTCCTCAGAATGCAGTCAAATTCGCAAATATTTTAAAGGAATAGTGAAATACACGTAGAGCAAGTCTATCATCCTCGCAGGAGTTAGTAATTTCCTTCACCTGCAGTATATATTTCATTTTAACACATCTTTAATAGACACCAACTAATCATGTTTAAAGGCTACCTCTTTATTATTGCCCTTTATCCATAAACTGCTCTTTTCGCTGACCTTAATATATAAGGTGAAGATAGGCAATCGTTCCATATAAATGCTTACATATATGATTTTGATTTTAGGCTATGTTAGGTAGAACTACTTTGGCTGGACGTAGTTAATATTTTCTTAATTTTCAAGGGCCTTTGTTGAACATACATGTTTTTGTTCTAAACCACCTAAGACTCTCAGAAATACCAATGACCTAAAATTCAGTACCTTCCGTTTTTTTTTCTATACCCTGTATTTTATAAAAGAATCAAAACATAGCAACATTTATAATTTCAGATCTTTTAAGAATAAAATACTACACGAAATTTATAACATAAAAATTCCTTTTTCCTGGAATTACAGTTTTGTATTTATTGAATGCGTTCACAGGCTCCCTTAGGATGTGAAATGTATGGAAATATATGTGCATTACTAAAGAAAGAACTAAATTTATTCTTTCCCCACATCATGCTCTTCTTTGCAGTAGAGGTTTTTAATTCAACACAGAGCTAGAATGAGATGGAGCCAATTTCCTGGTCTATATGTGTGACAAATGCTAAAAGTGGCACAAGATTAACAAATTAGTTGATGTATATATCTTTAAAGATTCTTTCGCTATGTCCCAAATCAAAATGCATGCTTTATTTGAAATGAAGATTTCTCTGGAGTTAAGTATTAAACAGGACCGTATATATTCCTGTAATTTTAAGAGGGAATGATGGCACATATGACAACTAAAAAACTGCAACCTGAAAAAAAATTGCATAAGAAGGCTTTTATGGCACATCACTCTGATAGTAACAACTTTTAGTGCTATAAATTGTGTATTTAGTGATTAAATCTGATATTTTAGTGAGAAATTTGCTGGGGAAAAGTTAATTATTTCAGTACACAAGCATTTCTTTTATACATGAATATTGACAATGTATTAACTACCAAAATCTGAAATTCTTTCTTGTTAAGCCATGTGTCAGGTAGGTGCTTTTTTTAAAGTGAGTATGGAGAGATCTACATTATAGACATGTGTGTCATTATAGAAAGGTTTCTTTATGATGGTTTGAAATAAAAAGTATGGAACTTGACCTTTTTAGCTGACATAGTAATCACCTACTTGATGTAATCCAGATATCTAACACCAAACAATAAAAACATCTGTGACAACAAAACCATGTAAAGCTTGTGGAATTATTTCATTTTTAAAAAAACGATAGCAATATTTAATAATCAGATAAGCCTGGATTGGTTCTTCTTACACAAAAACTTTTGCGCTTTGCAAATGCTAGTTTTAAAGGGCTATTAACTTAGATGTGAAAGCTTTTTAAGCTCTCATGCATATGTTTTGGAGTTACCTCATTCATTCTGCTTTTAGGACCTTGTCATAGTCCACCTGTTTTGCTTTTGCTTAAATTACATCAAAATAATAGCTTGCTTTAGAGGAAAAAAAAATAAAAAATAAAAAATCCCTACATTTCTACTGACTGTATCCAAACATGATAATACGCTTAAAATTCAAGAGGAGCCATATTCAGGTTGCATGTCTCAGTCACCCAATCTCCCTCTCACATATCTGTTCATGTTGACAGACTATGTCATAATACATCAACAGAAAGATCAGCATAGAAGAACAAAAATTCATCGCCTGACAGCAAGAGGAAAACTGATTTCTACTATTAAATTAGCAAAAATATAGCAATACTTCACTACCAATAAGGACACCGCGGCTAAAAGCATTCACCGTATTATAATTCTGAATAAGCACTGGGAATTTTTTGTTTCAATAATCTTTAAACACTAAAAAAGGGGGGGAAGAGGGCGGACTCCAGGATGTCTACGTCTTTACAAGTAAAGGATTGATTTCTGCCAAGCTATGCCATTCCGCTTTGTTTCTGTTAATATTTTGAATATTATTTCTAACTATTCATTTAATTAGGGAGCGCCGAGCACTGGTTTTGTAGCATTCAATTCTGACAGAGGCTTTTTCTTAGGAGGTCAAGGAGACACGTGGAAAACGCTCTGTATCAATAGAGCCCATCAGCTTCTTTGTACCCGAGAATTTCTACTCCTGGAAAAAGTCTTCCGACTCTCCCCTTGCTAGATATAATTTTAATATACCACATTGAGCAGCGGTGTTTCACTCGGAATTTAACAATACCTGGAATAAATAATGTCTTTTGCAGCCTGGGGCAACATCTGCCACTTATGCATTAATTCTGCCCCTGTTTGAACACCCTACAACATATGCACTTCTCTTTTGTCTGTTATCCCGGAGTTGTGTTATTCCCAAATATTGACATCATCTACTTTTATCAGCACTAACTGCTCTGAAGCTTCCCAGTCTCATGCTCAGCTCTATTTCTCTCTATTGATTATCTTCCTCACTCCAGCAGGTAGCCAGCCAGCGAGGCTGTCCTGAGAAATAGCTTCCAATGACTTTATACGCACAATTTACACGGAATTGTTTAAAGAAGATATTAGCCTCAATACAAATCAGTGAACCTCATTTAGTCAATACTGCACAATTCAGCTGTTGGCACCCTGTCACATGTTAGTCTTTAAAGTCAACTACCATACCCAATCTGCACATTAGCCCTAGTATTTAGTTTCATATTAAAATGAGGCTAGTTTTTCACTTTTCTTTTTGAAATCTATTCAATATACTTTTTACATCACCTCATTGAACCATATGATAGTAATATAATTTTAAGTATAAAAACCTGAGATTAAATGCTTGATTTTTGACAGTGTCCTTAAATATAATAAATTCAAAGGGAAATACTGTTAAGCTAAAATGGAGTGTTTTTCATTAAGTCCAATCAAATGGTAGACAACAAAGGATCTTTTATTTGAGAATATGAAGTGAAAATGAAAACCAGAAAACCTTTACTAAGAAAAGGTCTAGCTAAATTATGTTGGAAGGAGGTCTCCAGATTGAACCTGGGTGTTTCTTTTGCTAAAAATGAATTAAACTAAGATGCACTATGGGAGAATAACTCACAAAGAAGGAAAACCTAGTGCTTTATAAAGATGAAAACAGGGTCTAAATACAGTTAAGTTAGAATAAAAACTACAAAGAAAGATCAAATATTAAAACAAAAAAAAACCCACCAAAACAGCCAACCCTTACTGTAGCACCTAAACTATTCTTTTATCAGCAGGACAAGGAAATTTGGGGGAATTTTTTTTACCCCTTTTGCATTCCACGGCAGGGCTCTAAAACCCTCGTTGGGCATTTATATGAAAATAAGCTTTTCCTCTTACCCTACCAGCCTATGATCTAAATGATGATTTAGACTACATCTAAAAGATAGCAGAAAAACAAAGTCTATGTGCTTATCCCCGAATCTGTTACTTGAGGAATAAGACAGCTTTGCTGTTGTTTGCAATCTGTATTAGACTCTCATCTTTTAGTGCATTTAGCACATCCATGATGTTTATACTAAAATTTCCATGGCAGCAGGAGAAAAACAGATATTGTTGATAATTTTTGGAAGAAAAAAATACTTGGGTTTGCTATACTGGGCAAAGAAATGTTTATGTCTTTCTTGTAACCTCTTGCTCTTATAAAACAAAAACGCATAGACAACCTGCAAGGACCCATGGCTGTCAGCTGCCGCAGGAGGCAAAGAAAGAGAGAGGTCTGGCAGTATGAAGACACAAAAAAAAAATAGAAAACAAAACAAAACACACACAAAAAAAAACCCAACAGAAAACCCCAGTTATCCCTGATTTATAATTCGTGATTGATATTTTGGAAAATGCAGAAGGAAAGATGCAGAAACCCTTTTAAGTCCGGAGTTACCGAGACACATCTAAATGCTTTTGGGGGAAGGTAAAAACTACGCAACTAGTTAGCCACAGGGAATACAGGTGTCGGGCAACGGGCTTTGTTCTAAATGGTAGTAATCTGAATATAAAAATAGAAGCATTTTTTCATGACCTCTGCTCCCTGCTCTTCTCCCTTTCAGGCTCAGTGAGCGGTAGCTGAGGGTCCGAACCCCAGGTGAGAGGGAGATGCTGAATGATGCCCAGTCTCCCTCTCGCTCACACGTGCACATTTATCCCAGCCTGACGCCCACAGAGAAGCCTTCTCCCTCCTCTGAGCTTCTACCAGGAGCATTTCAGAGACCAAAAGAGAAAATAATAATAAAAAAAAAAAAGCAGTGAGGACAGAAATAGCTGCATTTTCTGGCAGCAAAAGGGCAGGTGGGGTGTGGGAATCCCTGGTGCTCGTGTCTGCGGCTCTGCCTGTGCTGCTGAAGGATTTGAGGGCTATTTTCCATGGGTCTAAATATGTTTAGGATAAGGGCACTTGGAAAGAGAAACCTTCCAGACGCTGTTTGCTCTGTTTACTTGGGCAGATCTGCTTATTTAAGGAAAAGAAAAAGTTAGGCTGCCCTTCAGCTGCTGCATTCTGTGCATGTACCTCCCCATTAACCACTGTTCTCTTCCAATTACATTAGAAATTACTAAAGTACATGCAAATTCTTTGACTTATTTATTCTATAAATTACATCTTGGGAAATCTTACAAAATGCTTATATGCATTCCGTACTTAAATATGTTAAAATACTTCTACTGGAACATTTCCTGTGAAAAGATCGCATGAATCGATAGTACCTTCGTTCTTACTTCAGCCGTGTCTTAGAAGGACTGATGGGTAGGATTTAGTCAAAAATATAGTTAATTTGAAGGTTATTTCTAAAAGTCCTAGTCCTTTAACCCTCACTCGGTGTTACACATTAACATGTAATAAATATTCTGTGTAAGCAAGTTCAGGGACACAGTAAATAAGCCCACAATGGGCAATACAGCATTTTTAGGCAGAAGCAGCATGTGCAGTAAACACAAAATGTCTTACTGTTGCTCCTCCTGTTTATGCTCATTATTAGAGAGAGGTGGATTTACTCTGTGCTTAAGTTAAGCTATACTGGTCACCTTTTCTATACTGTCTCAAAGCGGTAACTGAGCTTGGAAAGAAACCTGGGAAGTAGATCAGGACTAGTTAATATTTAGGAGAAAGGACAACTTTTCTGCTTGAAACTTGAAAGTATTCGTAGCCCAAACAAATGTCTTATTTTGTTTCTGTAATGCAGGTGTTTACACTTTCAGATCTCAGGATTTCTTTAAAAACCAGCACTACACAGAAAGGTGCACATGAATAATTTACAGTCAAGTTTCCTTAGATATTTATGTTGAGAATATACTATTAAAAATACCTAATGGGGGAAAAAAAAAAAAGAATAGTTAAATAACATTGTCTTCCCCCAAAGAGCATCATTATTAAAATATAATTGTGTTATTTATCAGTAGACATTGTTAGTTTCTCTGCTTGATTAGCTTCTGATTAATGCTCACAAATTTGAATTCAGACATACTTAGCCTCTTTGATTTTTAGACAGAAGTCAGTCAGCATTAGTGTATCAAGTTTGCATCAGAAAATAGCAATGCGTGTTAAAACCACTTTAACAAAAGTGGAGTCTCTACATGGGACCATATTATCAAATGTTGATTATACCCTTAAGATAAGAATTAACTTTAAAAAAAAAAAAAAAAGGAAATCAAACTGTTTACGGAGCATGTGAATCTCTACCAGACCTTCTTTGGTCCCACAGGTGTCTGTGCAGTACATGGAAATATTATAAAATTATTAAAGATGCTTTGATTAAAGATATTGTCCTGGCATGACCTGCTGGGGTCAGTCCGGCAGCGCGACTCCCCGGGGAGCGGTGCCTGTGTGCCGATTCCTGTTGGATAGTTCCACAAACAAACACGTGTGTAGCACGCTGTGTGTGTGTGTCTGTGTCTGTGAGAGGGTGCGTTTGTATAAACCCTATTTCCCCACCACGGAGAGTGCCCGTGTCCGCGTGGAGCCCGGAGAGGAAAGCCAGAGCGAGGTCTGAAGGTGGAAACAAAGAACCTTCTGGAAGAGCCCTCCTTGGGAAACCTCCTGTCCACCCCTTCGAGAGACCAGCGGACCTTTGCCTCCTGTAGAGCCCCTTCCTACCAGAGCAAAGGGTCCAGTGCTGCATCACTCGTAGTTAGCAAGTGTGTTTTAAGGGAAAGTTCTAGATATAGACACCGCTCAAAGTCCTCCGAGCCACGCCAACGGGGTCACAGCCCCACAAACCAGCCTCACCGAGAAGACCACCTTTGGGGGTTTGGAAGTTAAGCGGCAAACCAGACCCCCCCTTTCATTGGAATCCTGAAGATAACTCTACATCGATGCTCAGCTGGTGCAATATGTGATTTTTGTGTTCGGGAGACGAAGCGGAATTTGAATTTTGAAAAGGGGAAAAAACTGTGAAGAGTTTTGGGGAAGGCCTGTTCAGCTCCCACCTAATTTAAAAATTAGCCTTGGCTGTCTTCTCACTCCGTCAGTTCTTGAATCAAAACTCCAAATCTGAATCTATCGCTTTCTTACCCATGTTAAGCAGCGTTAAGTAGAGTGAAAATATTTTGCTTACGTTAAGGAACCAATCCTACCGTTTTCTTGCAGGAAAAACACCCTTTGGAGTCAATAGCAACGTCTGCAATTTATCTTAGTGTGTACAAAGCGTAAAGACTGTCAGCCAGGATGGAAAGTCAGTATTTACCATATTTCTACCCCCCAAAAAAAACCCAAACACTTTAATTTTTCAACATTACTGAATACCTTCCCTTATATTAGATTTCACTGCATTTTGGAAACACACCTTACAGTGTCAGCGTTCTCTCTCCTCTCTCTCCCTCTGCCTCTCGCTTGTACCATCTTGATTTTAAATTTGCCGGAGCCTATTTAAGTTTATAAATAACCTTAAACTGTTGAACCGTTCGCTAGTTTATTTGAACAGGAGACAATGTTATTGAAGCAAATCTAGTTAACAAGATAATTAGCTTTTGCAATATTCCTCCGAAGGCTGGAAACCAACAGTTCATCACTGCACTGTACAAATAAGAGTATGTAATTGTTCAGCCTGTGCTTAAGAGTGGCTCTATCAAACCTGACTGGTCACATTACCCGCAAAGAGATTGGTTTCAAAAAGTATCCGAGGGCCACCTAAAACTGATTAATTCCCTGGAAGTGGGAGAATGAAAATATTTTCCAGTAGCAACCCACTGTAAAAAAAAAAAAAAGGCAGGCTACTGCTGGTGTTGAAAAGATGGGGCTGGAACCAAGAAAATCCTTTTTCTTGCTTCCACAAAAAGCTTTGGGCCTAATTATTTTTAAGTATAATCCAGCCAACATCTTCTCATGCTTAGCTGCACTGAGTGACACTATTTGTGATGCCCAGTCTGCTGAAACTGAGCAGGTTGCTGTCAGTTTAAAAATGACTATAATAAAAGTGACCATGAAGATGGATCTTGTGATTTTGCGTTTCTAATCAGTCATCTGTGAAGAACACTTTTGCTTTGATTCAGCAGACTGGTGACAGCCATGATTGATAGTGCATGAGGATGAAAAAAGGTTATTAACTGTCTTCCTATTAAACTCAATGTATTACCCCTCTAGGTGCATCTCATACTTTAAGTTAAAGTACTTACTCAGGTAAGGTCACGAATGAACTCCATAAACACCGTATCCATCCTCCTGGAGATGAACCGGCAACTCTAATGTTAAATTTGGAAAGTTCAGCATTAAACCATAGCCGGATCCTGCCGCCTTAATTCCGGTGCCCAAGCCAAAAACTCCGGGTGCATCTAAATACCCAGCTGCACGCAAACGGGCTTGTGTGAAAAAGGGGACGGATCAATTGTGTCTGTGTGTTTCACTTATTGCAAGAGTCCCAAAACAGAAGTTCGAATAATGTTACGTTAACGAAAGAAACGTGGGACGGGGATGGGCAGCGTCTGTGGGGATAAAGCGTAAATCCTACACAGAAAAGAGCATTTTACCTGCCGGTAGTTAACTGCCTTATTAACTGGATCAGGTGCGATTTTAGTAATTTATGGAGGCTTCCTATTAAAAAAAAAAAATCCAAATGCTGTAGCATAAATGTAGAAATATCCATTTGTTGCCTTACAGCATGCTTTAGTTTTATTTTTTCTTTCATTCTCTGATTATCTTATCAAGCAATACACACCACTAGCTACTGAAAAAGAAAGGAAGGTGGCACGTACATTCAGTTTTAAGATAATTATTTGGTGGTAAAATACTGATTCCTAGGGTACTGCTGGTTCTAAGGATGTCTGTGTGAAGAGATAATTTTGGAGAGGTTTAAGGATAAAAGCGTGGAATGGGTTCCCTGCGTTCATTGTCGTTACTGACGCCAGAAACGAACTGCGAGGGGAGAGCTGCCCGCACCCTGCGCCCAGGTTTGCACCTTTTCACATTCACAAGTTTATTTTGGGGAGTAAATATTAAAAAAATCCTGTGATCGCCTTTTTTAGAATTAGGTGTTTCACAAACAGTTCTTCATAATCGATAGATTTTAGATGTTTGGGGCTTTTTTTAATTGATTTTATCTTTATGAGTAAATCTCAGATGCTCCCTGAATTTGTTTCTGCACATCGTACATTACAATCGTTTTCTGTTAAAAGTAAGTAGACCGAAAGATCAAAAATCCCGTGACTCCCCCGAGAGCGTGCACACCGGCATCTGAAGGAATGTACACACACACTTGTTTAAAATAAGCTCTTTCCACATCATGTACAAGATCTCCCCCCAAATACATATATTCCGTATTTGCCTTTCAGAACATTAAAACGTACTTTTAAATTCAGTTTTATAGTGGTCCGTCATTTCCTCTTTTAAATGGTATCAGAAATATTTCTGCGCTCGTTAAAATCATCAAGCAAGAACGTTATCCCAAGCTCGATCATTTTGGAGAAAGAAGGAAAAAGTCTATCCCCGTCTTGACTATTCTCTAACGCACCGGCACGCAGAGGGTCTGCAGCAGAAGGACGTGCTTTAATTTTTTCAAGGTGGTGTTGAATTGCAGTAGTCCCTTTTATTTCCAAACAAAATTTTTAAAAAGCATTCATAGCGGGTTAAAATGAGCTCAGAATAAATATAATCTACCTGACGGGATGATGCTATCGCACAAGAAATGTTAAACAATCCCCTCTAAGATCTTTCTATCTGGAAAAGTGTGTCCCTTCCAGGTGTGGACTTGGGAATAGGCACCAATTTTCCCTTCGGTAACGTTTCTGCTTTATAATAAATGGCGATGCCGTTGTGGCCCCGTGTGGATTTACAGCTGGCAGGCTTTCTCTCTGACAATTTGGGGTCACTGTGGATATAGGTGAGCAATAATTCCAGGGGTGATGGAGATATTGACAGAATTTAACAGCCTAAGTTCCCGGGCAAATATTTGTAAAACGCACCCTTCTACATCGGGTTCCGGTTACTAAGACTTCGGGGGGATGTCGTTTGCCTTGTTTGCGGGTTGTATTTTGTCTGAAACTCCCTCAAATACTCCTTTCCGTCGGTGCCCGTGCCGGTGCGGCGGAACCTTTCCAGTCAAAACCATCCTTCCTCCCCGGAGCGGGTCTGGGCGAAGCAGAAAGTCCCAGCTCCTGAGGCTTCGCTCAAACAACCCGGGGAGAGCCTGCTCGGAGCAAAGCAGCGTCACCCCAGCCCGGGGAGAGCCCTTCTGTGGGGCAGCCTTACGGTAACGCCATTTTTTAGCAGACTTGGCACCAAAGAGGGGGCCCTGAGGGCACCCGGAGTTTCTGAGGAAAGGCCAGCTCCAGCGTCGCCCGCTGGGGAAGGGGCTGGCGGGATCGGGCCCGTTCTGCCCCCAGCCTGTGGAGAGAAAGCAAAAGCTGGCCCTGACCCTGGCCCCAGGTGACACACGGAAAGGCTTCAGGGTTAACTCCAGCTCGGGCGTAAAGGAATAAATTAGATTTCTTCCTCCAGTTTCTTGGAAAAGGACGGGCCAGGAGAGGGATGCAGAGGAACCCCCATAACGACACCAAGGAGGGGGCAGGGCCAGTGAACCCCCCCCAGTCATCCCCTCGGGTGGGGGTTTATTTAAGGCCCAGGGCAGGCCCCAGCCCTCCCCCCTGCAGCGGGGACCCTGCCACCAACCCTGGGCCAGGCCCACGGGGGGCAACCGGGGCCTTACCAAGGGACACACACACAC
>VXAK01003726.1:0-83823 GCA_013399435.1 Arenaria interpres | reverse complement strand
AAAAAAAGAGAATGCAATAGGTGGGAGTTGTAATATAAATAATATTAAAAATAAATAGTATTTGTAGTATAAATTTTGTATCTAAAAGAGTTTCTATGTCATAAACCCAAACTTACACAGAGTAGAAAATGTTTATAACTGAGATTTTTATGCATAAGTTGTACTGTGCTGTGCTATAACTCACAGAGTTATGACAAGTATGGCCAGTCTGTGCAGAACCGTATCTAAGAACCATTTGGAAATTAAGGGGGACTGTAGAATTTTTCAGAATCTAAATAAGTAGAAAATTCACAGTATGAATCTGCCTGCTAAAGCTGTAAAACTTCCTCATTGTCTCAGAAAGAATCCTTTTAATTGATGACAAGCTTGAAAAGCTGAGTACCAAGAGGAAGCTGTGGCTTCTGTTCATGAGTTTCCAGACACATGGAAACTGTAAACAACTGTGCGTGCACATACAATTCCTGTTGAAGTGGCCAGAAACTGCCTGAACTTAGGTGTAGAGTTTGACTTGGAACGTTTGCTATAACCTTGTTATTACAACAGTCTTTGTCAACTTCTTGTTAGTGAGGGTTTCACAAATACGTGCTCATTACCGCTTTTCTAATGCAAATATATTTCCTACTTTGTAACATAAAAATGTATTGATCCTCAAAAATAATAAAAATGGGGACTATATGTATATGTGTTTGAAGATCTGGAGAGGGATTTTTTTATCTCTTCCCTCGCCAGCGATGACATGGTGTAATGACTTAGGTTGCTGAAATCTGCATGTCTTTTCCTGCTGCTCAGTACAGCACACAAGAAGCCTTTTCCTCTGTAATTGCTACAGAAGTGTTTACTTACAAACCAAATGGTTAAAAAGCAAGACTGCAACTCCGCAAGGCTGATATCTATCCTTAGAGATTTTTGTTGTTTTATAGCTACTGAAACACGGTGCCTCATCACTTTCCTATTATCTACATTAGGATTAAATATTGGTATATCTCCTGCGTACTGATCCTAAAGCGCATAATACAGAGAGGGTGTTTTAGTTGTTTATTTGCTTCTGTACGTGCTCTTGTGATGATGATAGTATTTCTAATCTAAAACCAAAGTAAACATTCATGTGCGTACAGTGTTGATTAAAGTATTACAAATAGAACAGCTTAGATTCTTGTCAGATTCACTTTAAATTATTTATTCTGTGTTCTAGCTTTTCCTTAATCCGATTTTCCACTTTTCTAGAATATTTCCAGACTTGATATAAAAAAAAAAAAAAAAAAAAAAAAAAAAAAGCAAANNNAAAAAAAAAAAATCTAAATCTTGGTTCTGCTTTTAACACTAGTTTTAATTGTGTGATTGCTATAGAGAAGTTGTTCCTGGTTTTTTGAACTCGTGCTAAGACTAAGGGAAAAATCTATCAAGGTGAAGGATCTTGAGGTAGAACTGTTGTGATATTTTGAATTTGACATATTTAAATGTTGAAGACATCTTTTAAGGTATGAATCTATGAGCATTCCATCCCTAGATGCAGGTACAAATATACTGGTTTTATGAGTGCTGACTCTTAAACAGTTGATAAAGATTGGAGAAATTTGTACAAGAAAAGGAGATCTAGATGGCTGAAGAAATATGCTCAGGAGTGGTATTTGGTATGGCTTTGCAAGCTTATTCTCATCCCATGGTATGTCACCACCATCTGTTGAATAAGGACAGAGTGAATCTGGCCTGCGTTGCTCCCACATTAAACTTAAATTATTGCCAGCAGTGTTACAAGGATGTAGGCCATGGTATTACAGATAGCTCAGCTCAGGCTGTACTGCAGTGTGCCTAAGGGGTACCAGCGTCTTCATATTTCCCTCCGCATCTACAGGGGGCTGGCAAGAGTTTTTCCTGAGTGAATGTACTGATACTGACTACTGTTATTTTTGTTGATGGTCTTACTGTAACTTACAGCTCAATGTATCACGCATTCATATCTAATAACCAGGTTAGGTCCATCCTGGATTTTGTTAAAATATAAACAGTCTTTAGGAGAATTGTATTTATTATATGCACGTATTCTTCCTCCAGGTATCTTTCTGCTTTAAAATTAATCTCAAACACTATGCCTTTATATTGAAATCTGAGTGACATCAAGATCAAAGCAGATTACAATAATAAGCAATTATTGTAACACTATTGCAGTGACTTAAACTAGAAAGTAAATTTCCTTTCTGGTGTATTGCTATGTGAGTTGGGAATCTTCTGAACCCGTCTGATAACTTCTGACACTGGCAACAACTTTAAAAATGTAGTTTCTTTCAGCTGAGGGTAATTTTCAAGTTCTGGGTGTTATTTTCTAGAAACTTGTTTGTCCCAGTGTCCTGGGCTTTTTATGCTTACAGGGATCATACTAACACACTCCTTTAAGTGTAAGTAATACAATTTAAAAAAAAAAAAAATACCCCCACAAAAAACCAAAACCAACCAAACAATGAAAAACCCCCAAAATGTTAGTTTCTTTTTTGTACTATTAAATTCAAAATCACATCTTTTCAGATTAATTTCTTTTATTTCTTTTCATAATGATTTCCTTCTGTAATGTTCTGACTGCGCTGTCATGGGGAGGTTGTGTCTCTTGATCTGCTGAATAACTTCTGAGATACTGCTGATTACCTGAATACTTTTTCTAATGCTATGAACTGACAGTAAACGCAGAAAAGCTTGGATAATGGAAAATCAACCCAAAAACATACCTTTTAACTCCTGGATTAACTGAAAAGTACATTGTTTTGCAAGCTTGGAACCTTTTGAAGTTGAATTTTGTGCTTTGATAAATTCGGGAGTTTTAGTTAGTTTATTATTGTTGTTCTTTATTTTTGTGATTAGTCTATGTAATTCTGTCCCTGTTGAAACATTTTATATATGGGTATAAAATCTCTGTATCTCTACTATCCGGTACAACTGCCAATAAAATAATAAAATATGTGAAGGAGGAAGTAAGTAAAAGAACTGAGACCTCTGCATAAAACCATGCTTTGCCTTGTTTTTCCCATGTGTGTGCATTTGAGTGTCTCTGTAATCCTCACCTCAGCTTCTTGGTTAATCATCAAACTTACATCCCAAATAGAAAAACAGTGAAATTACTTTTTAAATTAGGTAGAGATATTTAAATGAAATATGAAAGTTATGAAATGGAAGGCAATGCTTTCTGCTGTCTCTTTAATTAAAAAGAGTAAAAGACTGAGGTATTACTGCCAGAAATAAATAGCTGTAATATTTAAACTAACTGTGTGTGTCTACTGACCTTAGAAAACAGACTTACAAAAAGATACAGCCAAAGAGCAGAAGAGAGGGAATAATTGCAAAGCTGAGAAACTTAGTGTCTGGTGGGGATGCTTTTTCTTCCTCTTTAAGTGAAGAACAGGAAGAGGTGGTCTGTCCCAGGCACTACTGGCTGGAGAGACATATGGTACCACCTTGAATTTGTGACTCCTTTTTTTTATCTATAACTCAGGTTCACAGTATTTAACTATTCAGAGAGCAATTCCAGAGGCAGAGAAGCAATTCCAGAGGCAGAAAGGAAAATGCTCTGCTTCAAGGATACTAATGCAAGGAATGTGCAGAGCTACCATGTAAATAAGCTTCTCTGTTTAATAATTAACTGTACAGGGGGGTCTCGGGAAACAGTTGGGAAGTTCCATACTGCACACTTCAGTTTCTTCTGGTGATGCAGGAAAGAACAATTCCCTCAAAACAGTATACATGTAGAAACGGGGAATGTAGAGGCAAGTGAAGTGTAATCTGAGAATGCTTTCATCTGCTGTGTGCTCATACCCAGGCTGAGTCAACCCATACTTGTCACTGGATCTTTACTGGGAGAGTACCAGGAGTGCTCTTGCCCCTCGTTTTCTCCCCCATGCTCTTCATTCCTGCCAGACTAAAAAGTCTAGTTAGACTTTTATTATAATTCTTTTGACTCTGTCGATCTTATTCTTACACTCTTAAATTCCTCAAATATGCTATATGAATTTGTCAGCTGTAGAATAGTCTTGTGTGTCTAATTAAGGCCTGACTTCGCACACTGGTTCAGTAAAGATATTTACTACAGAATACACTGGTTCATTAAACATGCAACCAGATGGACAAGAGCTTTAGGGTGAATTCCCTTTAGAACAATGCCTCAGTTGTGATAAAGTTTTCTCTTTTCATGAACTAAGTACCAATCCAACTCTTTTCTGTGCTATTCTTTAGTTTCTGTGATATTTATTAAAGGCTGAGAGAGCTGGGACTCTTTAGTCTGGAGAAGAGAAGGCTGAGGGGAGACCTTACCAATGCTTATAAGTATCTAAAGGGTGGGTTGAAGGAGGAGGGAGCCAGACTCTTTTCAGTGGTTGCCGGTGACAGGACAAGGGGCAATGAGCACAAGTTGGAACATAAGAGGTTCCACTCAAACATGAGGAAAAACTTCTTCACAGTGAGGGTGACAGAGCCCTGGAACAGGCTGCCCAGGGAGGTCGTGGAGTCCCCTTCTTTGGAGATTTTCAAGACCCGCCGGGATGCAGTCCTGAGTAACGTGCTCTAACATGCTCTAGGCAATCCTGCTTCGGCAGGGGAGTTGGACTAGATGATCTCTATGGTCCCTTCCAACTCTAAAAAAGTTCAGTGAAATTCAGTGAAATTTACACGTCTTAAACCCTCCTAACTTTGAATTAATGTGACTTCACTTTCAGTCAAGTAGTAGAGTATAATGAGGGTTTAGTTTTGGTTTCAGTCTTTCAGGAACAGAGTTTTTCCTTTCAGATCTGTGCAACTTGCTTGCTATAATTCTGTTTACCAGCACTTCAGTGATTACATCTGCTTAAATTACTCACATCATGAGTCACAGACTTTTCCATGGTGATTTGTTCAACAACTTTTTCTGCAAGCATGTTTTTTCTTTATCATAATTTGTAATATATGACGACTTTGATTTAGGAGCTTGTAGATTGTAGTACTGCAGACTAGGTGCGCTGACCAAAAGGTCATTACCTGATCCAGCAGTCTTCACATGTAAAACTGATTTCTAGTGGTTTAAATTCAGCACTTCCCTGTATTTAATTTCATAGCTATTCCTGGGTTTGCATAGCTGTGTTAATTCTAGATAAATGCTTAGCCTTTGATCACCTTAAACTTTTGCAGATGAAGTAATCTTTGGGTATCAAAGCTATTCCTTTTTGGCTATCAGCTATTCCTTTCTGCTGCTAACCCTTTTGTAGTTTTATGGTTTACTTCAAGTATTTGCACACTTGTAGTAATCACCTACCCAACGTTGATTCCAGTGTTCTAGTTTTCCTTCCTGTCCTTAAGTCCCATGTGTTATGCCTCTGTGTGTAACTAAAATTAACTTGCTGGTTTATCACATGCTGACCAGTGTCATCCATAGCTGAATAGTCACTGAATACTTTAGTCTTGTCTGGCAAGTAATTTCATAGGTTATACTAAGACATAAGCCTTTTAAAAGACATACTAAATAAGAAGCTAAATGATAAATTGTTAAACTTTTGTGACAGTTCTTCCCATGCGTGAGCCCAAGGTGAGCTGTTGCTGTGAAATAATGATATAGATTATGAGGTTACAATAGGACTAAAGCTTACGTGATTATTGATCTTGTCTAATTGATAGCATTTAATTTACTAATGGGTCAGATTGTGGCCTGTTTAAAATTGTGGGTAAACCCCAAGACCTTGAGAATTTGTAAGCCTAAAATTTGTCATGTAGAGTCAAGCAGGACCTCCTTCATAACCCTGAGAACTCATCAGGAGTGTAAGTGTTAAAATATAATCTCAGGTGTCAAAAGTACTTAAGAATACTGAGTATAATCTGAAGAATACTTAAAGTGTCATGGAGAGTTGGACAGTATGTAAGTAAAGGAGATTTTCTGGTGCTCTGTGCAAGTCTCAACAAGTTATATAGTATAAATAATTACGAGAGAAGAGATTATCCTTTCATTACTGCTTTCTAATTTATATTGCATATGCTGAGCGGTATGGATTTTTTACTAAATCTGACAATACAATGTGTTGCTTTTGAAAGTCACTGATAGTTTCAAAGATAAATATTTTTTGAACAGTAGTTGAAGATAGGTATGTTTAATATATCACTATTTCTGGTGAATATTCTTGCATTCCACTTGAGTATCTCATGTGTAAGACTCTGACCTGTCCACTTCAGGTTAGGGACTTGAACTTGGGTGTTTCCCAGGTGGGTTTCACAAACACTTGATTATTAGTTATTTTAGGATTAATGATGATTCATCCTAATAGCTTCCCCTGTTAGAACTGCTTTGTTTCTCAAAAATGATTGAATGCATTTTTAGCCCCGACAAAGGAACAGAAGACTGCTTAGCCTATTTAGGAAGTTCTGCCTTTTCTGTTGATAATGTACACAGGTCCGATTCGTGGCTGGGTTTAATATGCATGGAACTAGCAACAGAAAAGAACAGGAACTAAAGTGAATGAAATCGGTAATGATATTTGTCACTTAACTGCTCTTGGAATGGAAATGCACATGTTCTATGTATTTATGGCTGTATTTTTTAAAATTATGACACATTAAACATCTTCATAGAATTTTGCAGCACCTAGTCAGCAATAAAAAGCGTGTGGTCCATGTGGTTAATAGGCATGAGTTTTTCAAAGAAGCATAAAACTGCAATAGCTGAACAGCTGGAATTCATCTAAGGGTGCCTGTATCCTTAGCATCAGTTTAGGTTTACTTTTATAACTTGCTGTGTTGCTTGCCATCTGGATTAAAACTGATATTAAATATTTGGATGTAGTCTCAAATCCTCTTACATTTTCTAAACATATTATGTGGCCTATTGATGCTACTGTTTCTGCTAAATGTTACACTTAGATACAGATGATCACATTAAACTTTATTTGCTGGTTACAGGTGGAGTGGATATTTGGCCATTTGTCTGCTAACTTTATAAGTGTGTGTCACTTTACATTTTGGAATCCAGTCAATATTGAGGAAAAGAGGACACTTTTCATCTAAAGATATCAGTTTCCATTAGTCTCTTCTTTGAATCTGTGATGTAAAAGCTTAATGTTTCTTTAATATATCTGTGGAGTGTCATGGAATCTATTTGTTAGAGAAGGTCTTAAAAACTCTCTGTCTTCAGGAGCCAAAAGGTTTGTCATTTTCCTCTGTCAGGAAGTCTTTCCAGTAAGTCAGCAGAAGATACTTGACTATTGACCCATAGGGAATGAGGGCAATAGCAGAAATGCTTATAAGATCAAGAACTTTCTTGCCTCTTGAAGGAAATATATCTTCTTGAACTGAGAACAGAAATACTGTGGCAAAACCAAATCTTCTTGATAAGGAAGATTTCTTCCTCCTTTTTCAGAAGTCCTCAAGAGCTTTGCGTGAAAATTGTTCGTTCTGGGGATGCCCCATATGGGATTCTCCACCTGCTTTATATGAACTTCTCAAGAACTTTCTAAAAATATTTTTTGCCTGTGCTCTCTGTATGCTACGTATGGTTTTTAAGGCTCTTTCTTGATGCTTCCTAGAAATCCCCCAAGCATTTTCTGTGATATTTCCGTCTGCTTTTTAGGAATGCCTTAATGGCTTTCTAGAAGTTTGACACCTGCTTTTTAGGTATCTCCCAATATATTTTTCTCTAATGCTTTCCATTTCAGTCTAAGAATCCGTGAAGAACTCCTACCTGCTTTCTATGAACTTTCTGTGGTGTTTCTTGGGAATTCCAGAAACAGATGTAGATAATCATAAACTTGGTCTTGATTCTGGATTTTTATTTTTCCTGTCCTTCAAACAGACTCAGTGTTTTAAAAAAGTAAAATATTTTATAAATGGTAGTGTACTTGCTATGGTGACTTGTCACCTCTGCCTTTATGACACCTGTATCTAGTTTGCTGCTTTTATATTACAATCTTATCAGGACAATTATTTCTGCATGGTATAGAGTTGAATACATTGGAATTCCTGCCTTTCTTGTTTCTTAGGTATTACCATTGTGATCATGACTATAAAGAAGAGTTGTAGGGTAGTAGGAATATAGAAATGAAAGGGAGGGAAGTTGTGAATGTGTTATTTGAACAAGTAGTGGTTTATATGCTTATAGCCAAAAAGGCTTCAGATTTGGTCACTGTGACAGAAAAGTGCAGCAAAAGTGATGAAATTGTTATTAAGATGGGAAGAGAGTGAGAAGCAGGAAGAAACTTCCCTAAGCGTCTACTAGTGATCAGTTTAAAATGTTGGATAGTTATTAACATAAGAAGTATAATATACTTAAAACTACTCTAACATTTGTATATATTAATCTTTCCCATGCAACAGGTATGCAATACAAGTTTGAAGCCACTCAAAACTAGAACAGTGATGCTGTAATCTTGATGGAACACATAACATTGAAGTCACTTCACTTTTGAATTCAGTTAAATGTCTGACAGGGGGTAGTGCTGGTATTATGAATAGGATACAGTTTGATCCTGTTTTGAAGTACGTTCAGAGATACACTAGGGTTTATTTATAAAGATTGGCTTGTTCTTTTATTGATCAGTCATACAGATCACGCTACCATCATGAATTTCTTACTTGTTAAGCACTAAGCCACCTACATCTAAGTGCTACTTAATGAAATGACTCTTCTGGGTTGGAAATTTGGAAAAAAGATTAAACGAGTGAAGATACAGATAGAATTGGTTGCATCTACTACAAGTAAGAGTACACAGGTGCTGGAAGTGTGATTCAGTGTGTTTGAGGGGAGGGAGAAATCAAGGAGGGAGTGTTGTTTAAGGAAAAATGTTGACTTTTCCATCCTGTGTTTCAGGCATAATGTACAATTATGTAAATAATGAAATATAGAAATTCTGAGTGTCTCTGTGAACTCCTTCCTTGATTCCATGTACATATCTCTGATCTTAAAATGATTAATGTGAGCTTGGTACTTATGCAGGAACTAAACTGATAGTCTGGGGGAATGGATCCTTTGGATATCTATATGGGAGTGATAAAAATGTCTTTACGCAGCTTCGTCCATATGCTTAGCACTCAAAGTGAAAGCTAAACTACTTAGTTTGTGACCATATGCCAGCAGCCTATCATGGTGTAAAAGGCTTCCAAGTAGTGTGAATGTAGCTAGCCAGAAACTGCTTCTCTGACCTACACTGCTGTGACTGTTGCAGTCACGATTCTCTTTACTTGCAGAGTAAATGTTTTCTTTTGCAGCAGATGACTGTTGGAATTTTGCTCCTGAGTGCTATTGATTGTGGGCTTCCAGTTCTCAGCTTGCCTACAGGCCATGGCTGCTTCTTGGTGCCCCAGCACTGGTATTTTGAAACTAGTGTAGCACTCTTGATCAATTGTAGTTCTCATACAAAAATTGTGGCAAGTTGGAATATGAAAGAGACATTAGGAGGATATTGCCTTAGTATGAGATTCTTGCATATTGCGGATAAAAATTTTGCTTGATAGCCTTGCTCTAATGCCAGTTTTGAGGAGATTATGCATGCACTGCTCAAGTATCTCTTATATTTAGCACTGCAGGTGGCATTGTTACTGAAAATAAAAACCAGTGTAAGGAGAGTATTAAACACAGATTGTGTTTTGCTCGAATAAGTTTAAAAAAAGAAATCAAACTTCCCCAATATTACATCTCTCACTACATCCTAATGCTATGACTAGGGGAGTGGGAAGGGAAAGCTTTGACAGTAATTAAATAGTAAATTTAATAGTAATAAAATTAAAGAGATAAATGGAAATGTTGTATCCTAATTTTTGCTTATGTTGTAAAAATAAGTACATTTTGAAACAGAATTAAATTTAAAATTTTAAGTCTGGAAGTTTTTGCAAATTCTGTAGCAATAGACAGTATAAATTTAAGCATGAATCAACAAGAACTTTGAGATATAGACTCACAGGCCAATGCTGGAAGGAACTTCTGGATGATATCCAGTCCGGCCCTCTGCTCAGCACAGAGCCAACGTATAGCGGATTGGTTGGGTCAGGTCCAGTCAAGTTTTCATGCATCTAAGGTGGGAAAAATATGAAAATGTGTGTTCCTGCTTAAAAAGTTATAGAAGCCTGGACAGCTGTGCAGTCTTCACTGAACTCATGTAGGAGGAGGCTGGCCGCTATCAATATTTTACCACAAATATTTTACCACTTTGACTGAAGCGCAAGGCAGGAATTAGTGTCTCTTGAAGGGCAGGCAGTATTTCCACTGCTGTTGACCTTGCTTCGCTACGTTAAGCCATATGTGTTAACATAACAGAAACTTCTAATAACTCAGAATTTCTAGAAGAAAGTGTAGCGCATTTTTAGGCATCACTTGTGTTGAGCACGGGAAAACCTGCCTCACACCTTATTCTGCAGTGTGTTCTTGCAACGTAAACATCTTCGACTGTTACAGGGTAGGAGGTGAGAAGCATATTAACTCCTGAATTTGCACAGATCTACTCAAGTATTTTGAGGGATTATAATTATAATACATAATTATAATTTTACAGATACCAGATTCACCACCTTTGCAAATTTAGATTATGACACCAAAACTATATTCATAGTCCATGACAATGGCCAGAGAAAATTCCAGTTGAGGTGCAAGTAAGGATTCAACACTGCTTATGGGACTTGACACAGCATGCGTCTAGACTGTTTTCGATCCAGTAAGTGCACAAAGGCGTACTAAAGAAATTGATTTGGTTATTTTCTGGGTTTTGTTTTTTTTTTTTTTTAAAATGTAGCCTCTGATCAAAGAATCCTTTGTGGTGGAACAGAGCCAGCAACTGTGTCAATGCTTTGATCTACAATAAGTAAATGCAAAAGAGAATCTGATGACACATCACAAGTGCATCTGCTTGGTATCTTGAACTACAGGCCTGTGTTGCAGAGATCTGTCAGTTCCTGCTCTGATGCTCTGTCTGGCACTTCTCTGATGCTTCTTTGAAATAACATGCTGTTGGACATCATAACTGCCTCCATGGTGAATAGCATAGTCATATGCCAACAGCACAGCAAGCATCTCAGTGACACTGCTTTTGCTATCTAGCACCCCTAGTACTGATGATTCTAGGTAGCTCTGGATTGTTCTCCTTATTAGTTCCTCTCATAAAGACCACGTATATGATGATCTGTATGTTGAATTTACGGCCAGTTATTTTCTTTGTGTCCTACTAACTTGGGGATATGTGCATATTCTGCTTCATAAGTAAATATTTGAGAACTGGAGCACTCTAATAATGTCATTATACATACATACATTCGCTGAGCTTTTGATCAGCTCTTGTTGTAGAAAGCAAAGACAGAATTTCCTTAGGATGTAGTTCTACGTGGCCTAACAAACTAAGACAGGCGTTTTCATATCTTCATGACCCAATTTAGAACTTAAACAGATAAATGGTTGGATATTCAGACCACGGACTCTAGATAAATCACTGATGTGTAATTCATTTAATTTTTCCCTTTCAGTCAGTATAAGGAGGAGGACAATTTAGCAATCTTACATTATTCATATAATCTAACTTAGACATTTAAACTACCCGAAAAGTTAAAACATGCAATACAATTTCTAAGAAATGTTAATATGCAGGAGCCAAGAGTACTATACTGCTGTGATTTGAAAGTAACTGTAGTTTCTGTATTGTAATTAGTACTTTCTAAGGGAGAAAATTTCATTGAGAGTGACTTCTAGTTAACTAAGGAATAAAAGTAACCCAGAAGGCTTTTTTTGTCTTTTTTTGTTTGTTTGTTTTTCCTGTCAGGGAAATTTTGCCAAAGAGAACTCTTTCTTTAGTATTTGTGTTTAAGACTGAAAACTAACGACAGTGTCTGAATGCATCTCCCCTTCATTGAATGTATATTACGGTATATTTTGGGGTATGAAAAATTATCAGTTGACAAAACTATAGCTGCGGTTATATAGGGATATGGTTTTATACTATTGTCACTGGAGGTTTGGCTTTTATTGCTTGTCTTATGCTTCCAGAGGTCATTAGTTTTACTTTGCTTTGGACTTTCATTTTTGGGCCAGAGAAGTCCTAGATGTTTACTTTCCTCATGGACCTGTTTACCTGTAAACTTTAAAATGTTTTTGCGTCTAGTTTTCCATGACTTCCAAAGGCAGGAAGACTGCTGCAGAAAGGGATGGAATAGTCAAAGCCCTCTTAAAGAAAAAGAAAATTCCGTTTTGGGGGTTTTGTTTTGGTTTGCTTTTTTTACCTTAATAGTACTTCTCTGCTTCACCTTGCATATTGGGAAATACTTAATGCACAGACATGCCAGGCTGCAAATTCCTACAAAGTACAGGAAAATAATGATATTCAAGAAAGCACTCTTTGATAATTGTATGTTAAGATTCAAGCCACTGACTGTGATTCTGATATTTTTGGTCATTAGTGGAGCAGATTAAAAACAAAACAAAAACATGCATCTGGGAAAGGGTAATGAAATATTCTGTTTGATCTAACAATTTCCTGTTTAACACCTCTACTTTGTGTTATTGATTTCTGTACATTAGTGCCTGGATAATAATGTTATAGAATAACAAAAGTATCAAAACAATATTTGATGTGTCCATGAATGTTAAAATGTCTTCCATGCTCTACCCCCCCAAAAATGAACAAAAAAAACCAAAAAGCAAAATCATGTCATTGAAAAGAAAGGTTAAATTTGGTTTGATCTGTGCTCTGAGTTTTCTAGTGTACTCATTATTCCATATTGAAAATGAATAGAACTCCGGAAAAAGGTGTTTTCTATTTCGCTTTACCACTGGTTAGCCAAAAAAAACCCACCCAACCTAGCAACCCAAAACCTTTCTTTCGTAGCATGTAATACTGTTTACTTAAGAAACTATTCAATTAAAACAAATCACAAGAAGTCAATTTTGCTACTATCTTTTGGACCTCTCAGTGTTTCCCTGCCTTTTTTGTTAGCTGAAAATGAAATTGCTGAAATGTATAGATTCTGATTTTATTTTTGTCTTAATCACAGAGAAAAAAACACCTATTATCAATAACACAGTCTTTTAATTCTGTACAAGATGTTCACTCCTCCGTGATACTAATCCAGACTTTATTCCAGCAGTGGATTCTCTGTTTAATTTAGCTATCTCTTAGCCATATTCTCTTTCTCAATTTTCTGTCTTAGGATTTTACCTTTGCCATCATAAAGAAGTACCATTTTGTCTTCTGCGTCTCATCCCTAATGTGTGCTTTGCTTCTCTAGATTTTTTTTCCCAGATTTTATTCCCATTCTGACATTACAGCTGTTGAAGTTTTGGTAGAAACGTGTTCCTTCAGACATCCCTACACTGTACATATTTCTGTTGGAGTACCTGTTGACGTGATTGCCTTTGGAGTTGCAAATTTGGTGACAGACCTGCAGTTGTAAGAGATCAAAGCTGACTTCATCGGTGTAAGCTTGACTGTGCCATAGCGTCGCAAGCTAATTTTAGTTTCTTCCATCTTTTTTCTTTCTTGCTTGAGGTCACTCAAAGATCACAGGATTTACTGGAAGCTTTTCTCAGGCAGCTGTGAATGTTTTGTATACTGAACAGTAGTATAAAGTGAATAATTCAACTTTGATGCATCAATGTACTGTGTGTAACTAATAGTTAGATAAACTGTTTTTAACCAGATAGCAGTAACAGTTATTGTTTCTCTATACATGAGTAACAGAATTCTTTACCAAATCCCTAGGTACTGAATGTATTAAATGTTCATACAAGTGATGCAGCATGAATCTGTAAGCGGCACCCTCAGCAGTACTTCTGTTCCAGTCTCCTTAGACCAAAAGAACTTTTTCACTGTCATTTAGGTCCACGGTTCTGAGATGCTAGCCAGGGATTGGTGCTGGGCCACAGATTGTGTATGCAAATGAATAGCTTCCCTCCTCCTGGGTCATGGCTCTAAAATGCAACCGCAAGATTATATGTATGCATAGGATACCTTTAGTGAGAATTAATATGATACTGAAGCTAAATATTATTAAATATTATCGTTTCTATGGTGGAGATTAAAACAAGACTACAACACATTTTAAAAACATCATATAATCTGGTATTCTGGCCTTCCAAGCACTTGAGAGGTGACACAAGGACATAAAGATTTAACTCTCCATGCATCTTTCTTCAATCAGAATTCCCTTGTACTCTTGCCAGAACGCCTGCTGTGGCTGTACATGTCTGGCTTCCTCAAAACAGCAATCACCTTTTGAGAAGACTCACTATTTGTTTAGTATTGCTCTGCTATAAATTCAGATGTAGCCAAATTTACTGCTGATCCAAGAGCTGTGAAATATAAAATATTTTCTTGAATATTAGAATTCCTTTCTGTATTTTAAAATTCAGAAGGAAAAGAAAGAAAGCAACAAAATGCAAAAAAAAGAAATGCTGCTACTACCTTGCTATCTGCATGTGTTTGCACTATGAAAGATGGGTCACAGACTCTGGTCAGACTGTTTGGTGTTTTGAGCATTGTAACAGTGACTGAACCTGTAAAAAGTATTTAATTGCTGTCCTGATGGTAATTACCTCAACTCTGCTGCCAAAATACCCTCTAGTTGTAGTGTGGGGAGTTTTAATGCTGTGGAAAATAATTAAGCAGTTATCACCTGTCCTTTAATGCAAAGTTTCTCTAAAAGCATTACTGTTCAGCATGGCTGAACCATAAACTAGATACACAATTTAGTGGCAACTTAGTTTCCAACTATTTCTTAAACAACTAAGATATGTATTCTCAAAATTCACCAAAGGCTCTTAGGGATACAAAGCCTGAGGGTTTTCTCACAGAAGTTCCGATGTGAGTTAGGATGCCAGTGAAAGGGATTCTCTACCTGTCTCATGCCATGTTTTTTCATGATTATATATAAAACCCACTGTTACTGGTGCTATTTAGAGTTGTAATACCTAAGAGTATAATAAGCCATTTTCTTCAAAAGAGAAGTCTTGCACTACTATTTATTAACTCTCAATTCTCCTTATACAGAAATGACCCTTCAAATCCCTATTTTGTTTAATATGTTACCTGTACAACGGTAGGATTTGCATATTACAGGACTGCTCTATTCTGTCAAAGAAAAAAAGAAAAGTACAGTTACACTTTTTTGTGAGCCTCCACTACAGACTGTTGGTAAAACTAATTTCCTTAGTTAATGGAGTTCAATATTTTGAATTAGTCCATCTGCAACTTGATGCTGAGGATTTCTGGAGAGTGTGCTTCAGAGAAGCAGACCTCCCTCTGAAATGGTAACTGCTGTAAATGAAACTAGAAGGAGACAAACCTGAAGAGATCATTTACTTTTTTCTCTCACATGCACACACTCTTTCTGCTTGAAACTGGGTTATGAGCTACAGATAATAGGTTTTTTTCTTGAAACTAAAATTTCTTTCTAAACTTAGTCCATTCAAAGAATCTGTCAATAGTATCTTACTAGTAGGTACTTCACAAATTAAGTAGAAAAGAGACAGATAATTGACAGATAAGAGAATTAATGTCATGCTTAATGTGTCAATATTATTCCGAATTATAAATAGTAAGGCTTAAGATAGACCATTTCCTCTCAGATTAGAGGCAGAGTTATGGCTTACTGAGGGAAAGGGGTTAACACTATCACCCATAGATCTGTGTGCTGTGTTGGAGTTCAGTGGTTTGTGTTCAGCTGCACACATGGAACTGACTATGAGGTGAAACTCTGGAGAGTCAAACCCATAAAGCTTGCTTGGATATTGAAACTCTCTAAAGTGCTTGCATTTTTCTCGAGTGTTTTCAGTTATGCATGTGATACTTGAGCATTGAGATTATGTATTGAATGGTGGCCCTGGTAGAAATTTCTGTCTAGATGGATCACAGTAAAGCTTATCTGTGGATTCTAAAAAAATGAACAAGTGTGATTACATCTAGAGTTGTGGGGTGGGGAGATGAGGGGAAGCAGTTTAGTTTTTATAAAACTAAGTTACTTCTGAGCATGCTGCACTGCAGAATTCTAGGCACCTTGGGATTTAGCAGTGCTATTCAGGAGTGTCATCTATTCACAATTAGGGGTTTCAGAACTTTGGAGCATTGTGAAATGTTTTAATATCACAATTGTTATTTAAGGCCTTTAAAACTCATTTATGTCATTAAGTCCTTTTATGAGCTTATAATTAAAATAAAAGTTGTTTGTGTAGGACACCGTGTCTTAGGTGTGCTAGACCTGCTAGAAAGAAAGGCAACTAAGACTTGGGAAACTTCAGTATAGGGAATACTTCCAGAACAGGAAAAGTAATAGCTGGTACTTAATAAGCAAGTAATTAATCACACACACGTATATATTTGAAGTCCTGTATAATTTTTTTTTCTTGATTTGATCAAGGAAACTGAAACCAAATTCACATATAGATAGCTGTAAGGAATTATACTAAAATTACTAAAATTTGGAGTGCTGAAATGGTAATAAAAGAAAGCAGAGGGCAAAAAAAAACCCCACCAAAAAACCCACTATAAAGAAATTGAAAAGAATCTCAAAGATTTTTTTTACCATTTTATACCAAGCAGACTTCATTGCCTGTAATTGAAAAAGGTTAGAAATTGGATAGAGCGCAGCACTCATCTTTTTAAGTCAGGGACAAGAAAACTTCCTCTATAATTCGTTTGCATAGCAGAAACTATTCTTCCCCTTCTAGCTGCTCAGTATTATGGGCTCTTCTGTATACTGAAAATTTTCACAAAATCCAGGCATGAAAACAAGTTTATAAAAATAACATTGGCTGACAGATATACAGAGATATTGACTACTCAAATAGGTCCTGTAAGAACAGCTCAAGAAAATCTCAAAAATGTAGTGCTTCAAACATTCCCATTTTCCACAGGTTTTTATTGATGGTTGTTAATACGGAATTGGGCAAAATGAAGTAGGGACATAAGGTGAATGATAGTTTACTTTCGTTCTGTGTGGCACATTCCCAGGTCCTCATTGTCTCCCAAAAGAAGATGTAAAAAAGTAATTTTGGAATTATAGCTGACTTTGCCTACTGGATTTCTTTCTATAGTCACTGAGAATTTAAATGGGAATAGGATTAGGCTCATATTGTAAATTATAGATAGATAATTATTGGATAATTACAATAGATATTTACTGGATAAATGTATTTTGAACTCCTACATTAAATGAAATAGTTTGTAATAGTGATACAAAAATTGCAATAGAATTATAGTAGAATCTAGCTAATTAAGATGTTAGTCTTCCTATGATTTCTTATTATTCAATGTGGTTTTTTCTCATTAGGTTGCAATAGAACAGCTCTGCAGCATTTCATCAATAGGATGTAATTCTTTGTAATAGCTTAAGTGTTTCTAGATTTATCACTGAAATAAAAAAATACCACACCTCCAAACTAAAGACATTATAAAAGGAAATGAATGGAGATCCTTTCTGTTGTATCTTTCCTTTTACAAATCCACATTGTTATTAATGCCATACATTAATTCCACATGACTACATCTTTTCTTCAATGAGGATGAGATGTTAAAAGTATTGTATAGTGGCTCTATAACTAGCCATTCTAATTTCCTCTGGTCAATGTCCTCTCTAAATAAATTTAATTCCAAATAGTGAATGCGGTAGTGCTTTACAAATAGTCTGTCTCTGTACTATTGATGTAGTAAGTTAGATATAGCAGTTCTTAAATCCAAGAGTTGTAACATATGTATTGTATAGAAGGCTAAACAGCTAACAAAAACACCTTTGAACTTCTTGCATTGAACTAGGTCACATCTTTGGAGAGTTTACAATCCTCATGACCACCATTACAGAGCAGGATAATGTGGAAGAAAAAGTTGTAATTCAGTTTTACTGTCTGATTGATGGGACAATAATCCCATTGTGTGGTTTGTTGAAGTCAGAACCGGTGTTCAGTTTTTAAGTAGACTAACTTAGAAACCACTGTGATGTCGAGGCAACAGGAGGCATACAGTTTGTGCTACTGATATGCCTCTAGGCAATTTATTTTGACCTTTTGCATATTCTGCACAGAATAAAAATAAGACTAAACCTTCACTAAGTGGTGTTCACAGCTACACTTTATAAGTAGTAGTGCTCTTTTACTACTTCTACTGAATTTGTCTGTATTTCTTTTAAATTCACGTGATTGCATACAGAAAGCTTGAAATATCTTAGTAAAATAGCTTAAAAAATACACAGAACTAGCGTGATTTGTGGAGTCTGAGTTTACTTAGAAAACAAAAAACAAACAAAAAAACCCACAAACACAGTAGTGCATTGGTACTTGCCCAGGAATGTTCTTGTCAGCTCTTCAGCTGTCAACTGAAAACAAAAATAATTTGGAAGATTATATATAACATTAATTTTCATGAGTATGTTGTGGTTTAATTTTTCTTTACATTTTAATTTTTTTTAATTTGTTTTAAGCTCTGAGTAAGAGTCCAAATCAGAACCCAAAATGCACTGGTTCCACTGTAAAGGTTAGTTTTTGCAATGAAGGGGTGTACTGCGAAGGAAGAACAGTCCTCATTAGCAAAGTAACATAGTTTCTCTGGTTTTGCAATCTTTGGAACAGTATAAATGGAAACAAGAGGTTTATAATATGATCAAATGTCAAAATTAATGTTAAAAGAACATAGCAGAATAAACCATGATTCTAAAAGGAGAAAAGACATGTCAGCTCTGCATCTGATAATAAATGTGAAGTGCAAAAAGGGTGGGTGTGCCTCAACATTGAGCCAGGTGTATTGAAAATGGCCAGTTTTTTTCTATTTATACATTTGAACTAAAGAAGAATGAGTGCTTGGCCCATGTTTTCACTGCACTTGACACTCATGTAAGAAATAGGGTAAGGACTTCACCATGTGTTTTCACTACGAGGTAGCCTAAACTTCCTTGATTCTTTTTAACCCATCCCTATCTTGTGATGGACTAAACAATGTAAATTTTTAATTAATACTACAGTGCAACCAGTGCACCTTCCACGATCAAATTAATACTTAAATTACAGAAAGCTTTATTGCTTCATTATTTCATATAGATCAGAAGTTAAAACTAGGCCAATGAGGAATTCAGTGTTTGTCAACTAATGTAAGTGTATAGACACGATTTTCCGGTTCTAATTATTTTAATTCCTCAGACAGAATTCCTAACTTTATGTTGAGTGTATGAGCCAACTGCTTTGGACTCTTATTTTGTTGAGCGTATGGAGTGCATGATAAAATGGTCTTGAGAGAAAGAGCTACAGGGGTACCCCAATCCTACAGCGGTTTGCCTAGTGGGTGGGTGGCAGTTGGCCTCTGGAAGCCGCACAAAGATTCAGATGGTCAACAAGCAGTTACCAAATTCCACATTTGTGTAGTGCTTTTTAGTTCTAGATTGTAATGATTCTATTTTAAAGAAAAAAACAAACAAAAAGCAAACCAAAGTGTCCTTAATTATTTTACGTAGTTAGACACTAGCACTTTTGTTTTTGCGCTTGATGATCAGTTTAGTGTCCCCCAGTTACCTTATTACCAGTGCTGGGGCATTGATTCAGTAGTGAGTCAGTGAAAAGAGAAGAGCTACTTAATCTCCATTACTACTGCCTATAAAAACTCTGTTCCTTAGAGGACTACCATCCAGCTACTTGCCACACGTAGCACTGCTTAATTTATGAGGCCTGACAGCAAGGCAGTATGACTGCCAGTACTGTCTGTGGCTGTTTGCAAATATTGGCACTTTTGTCCCATCTTCTTTTTTCTGTTATGGGGTAGGGTGTTTTGTAGTCTGTGGGACACCTTTTTCAAATGACCTTAGACCGAAAACTTTCTTAAAAGAACAATTCTAAAATCAAAGAATTAGCATGGCTGTCCCACTCTAAATTGTTTCTGTACTCATAAATAAAATTACTTAGGTGGTTGAGCTTACTCTTTAATGGCAGTAGTAAATACTATAAAATTGTTGCAAACAATTTTATATGGCTTTGGCAAACTGTGTAGAAGCATCCCAAGAGCATGCTGGAACAAAGAATGAACTATATCTAGTCCTTCCAAACGTCACACTGAAACAATTGGTAGGCTATTGTATAAGATATTGCATAAGTTCCTATTTTGCTTGAGGAAAGAAGGCTTCTTTTTTTTTTTTTTCATATGACAGCAGTAACCTTCAAAGTCTACCCCCAATAAAATAAAAATGTGTGGAGTTATTTGAAATAGGATAGTTAAGTCAAGGTATCAGGAGCTATACAGTAAGGAAGTCTACTCTGTAAGTCTTTTACTTAAAAAATATAATAATCTTAAAAGTTAAGAAAGTATTTTATAGTCCTCTGATCTAAGAGCCATGGAATGCCTGCAATATAGAAGTTTGACATTTCAAAGCAGCAAGTAATTTTATTAAACTTATTAGCTTGAAACAGACTTTTATTGAAATAATATAAACTTCACCTCTTCACTCTATGTTTCAGAAACTATAGTGTGAAAAAATTATGCAAAATATGATGTAAAAATTTTCTGTGTGCTTTTACATATCCTTGGGTATCTTTTAGTTAAAAACAAAGCATTGACTTACCTTTGAGGGAGAAATATAATTGGACAAAGAAATGGGAGGCATAAGTATGTGATCCACTTCAGGTTGTCTTTGGTTTAATGAGTGTTAGTATTAAGTTAGTGGAGTTCAAATATTTGGGAGCCAGGTGAGGAGAAAGATCAACCTTTCCTAGCGTGGGTGACGTTTTGATTAAAATTATGGCTGACAGAATTACCTTTCTCAGCTTCTCCTCATAATAGTCAAATAGTCACAGTGGTATTTGTATCAGATTTTTTAAAGGAAATTCTGAACTAAAAGGAAAATTTTCCTAAAAATAATTCATTATGTAGAATTGCATCTTCTTGCATGTAAATATTTTTTCTGACTTAATTCTCAGCGATTCCCTTTTCTGTATTTGGAAGAAGAGAAAGCAACTAATTAACGAACAGGAATGGCTCTAGCTGTGAGTGTACAATTCCATTAAGAGTAAGCAATTTCCCCTGAGCAGCGTTAGGTTGTGGGGAGGTGTGGAAATGACTCCCCTGCCTCTCAAACAAAGCATTTCTCTACTCCGGAAGAAGGGTCTTTTTCTCCAGCACTCCAGAACATGACAGTGTCCTTCCACAACCTGGAAACTGCAGCTTTGAAAACCCAGGCAATTTACTGCAACGAATGTTTACCTCTATCACAGTAACTTGTACTTCTCGCTCTCTTTTGTTCTGCTTTCTCTACTGGAACAATACATCGTGGATTTTTGTTGTTGTTGTTGAAACAACATCTGTGGTATGCAACTGAGGGAAAGTGTAGGATGCGGGTACTGGGGCTAGCTATTTTGCCTTTCTAGCTTTATGGGACCAAACTCTTCTCTGTCGAGTTTTGTTACATGCCAGTATTACATGGCATGTGAAGAACAGATAGGAAATCACTCTTTCCATAAACAACTATTGTAAATAATCTTATAAGTGTATTATGTCTCATATTGGAATGCTTTGGTTTTCATTGCGTCTAATTTAAAATTAGTATTACCTTAGGAGTATTTGTTTTAAATACGTATTTTCTATTTAGCCAGTGTCTAAATCTTATAGAGCTCTACTGCTGCAGTTGCTGCTTAAAAGATGCATTTTGGAGGCATTATGTTTGTGTTTAAAAATAAACAGATTGCTTACTCTAAGCATACATTGTGAGTTTCTGAAACAAAGTGTAGAATCCCAGTGACTATTCTAAGACCAGATATTTTTGCCTCTATGCCTAAAAAAAACCACATTTGAAATCAAAATTATTGTTCATAGTTTATACAATGTGATGACTAGAATAACTTAATTTTAGGCTTTTACAGATGTATAGTCATTTGAGAATTGTCTGGGTAAAGGTAGGTTTATGTCTTTTATCTGTTAAATCCAAAATACAAATGCAAAATTTAAAGCTCAAGGACATCCTGTGGATTTGTGACATTTCCTAAGAGAATTGTAGATAATAAACCAATGACTTAGTTCAGCCCACTTGTTCAAAAGTTCAGAAGCAATAAAGCCCATTTCTAGCCATAATACGTTGTTCAGGTGTGTTCAGAACTTTTTATGATTTAAAAAAAATAAATCACAAATGTCAATGTGTTGATCTTAGCACCAGATAATTTCTGTGGTAAACAGGCCCTCTTTTTCAGTGTTTTCTGCAGAGCTATTAAAATGAGATTAGTGCCCAAAATTTTACAAGGCACAGAGAAGAACGAAGTGCCACGTCTAGAGCTTTTAAGTGTTCACAGATTCAGAAAAGCAAACTTCTTAAATGAGAATGTCCTGGGCAGTGGAATGGGGGAAGGGTGGAGCACATTCGAGCCTCAGCTACAGTAATTAAAAATGTTGTAACACCTCAGTGTTATAAGTGTTAAAAAAAAAAAAAATAAAAAAGTTACCAGCTCTGGTTGAAAGGAATAAGAAGGATGGTTTGCCGTGTCTGCCTTCAGCACGGCTGAAATACATGTGTGTTCCAGGACGTTAGCATTGAGTTGTCCTATGCTAAGGAAAACAATAGCAAAAGTACAGCTTGCTTCAGCGGGAATAGGATCGGGTCTTTACTAAAGTCACTTACATGGAACACAGGCTTTCTGGGGTGACTCCATAATAAATAAAACTGGGGGCAGCTCAGGTAGAATTTCTTCTATGTGAAGTTGTCTGGCATATGTGTGTGTACACGTTGTGTACGTGGCGAACATACAATCCTCTCATCTCTCAAGGGATTTTGTATAGTAGCACTACTATTTATTGCTACTGATATAAACTATCTGTAAACAAATTCTTATTGCAGTTATAATTAACCTGAATGTTCATGAAAACCTACCTTTTTTTCTCGTTAGAAAACCTGTATTTTGGGGGATAAGCATATAAAACACGTATGAAAGAATACCTATGAAATAGGTAAAAATCTATTAAAAATACAGGTGGATATTGCAATGACTTAATGAGTTGAAGGTATGGTAGAAAAAATATCTTTGCGTATTCTGCAAATGAATAAGGAGTAAACTTTCAAAATGTCACAAAGCAGACTGTTATCAATATGTATCAACATCCTCAAGCTACTCGTTGGCAATAAATGTCAGTAGAAATTTTTACGGCTGTTACAGCTTATCTGCAATTTGTAATAAGCTTTGTGCATGGCCCATTATTTTATGAGTGAGAACAACTGTCAAATGAATGTATTTGTAATGTCAGGAGTTTCATTACTACATGACCGCAGGCGGAAGGCTAGGTGCTAAACTGCTGCTAGGTTTATACCTTTTGACCATACTTTTACAAAAAGGGCCATGTAACCTGCTACTTCCATTACTTATTCTTTACCTTTTTTAATTAATAATTTAACTTACATTTCTTATAGCCTCATTATCACTCCACTATTTCATTAACTAATCATTATAGCAATGCGGTTTATAGCTTTACAGGCAAGGAGACTAGAAGTGTGAACCAGTAGCTTTGAGTTACGTAGCAAGAGCTCTGATTTGCAAGCAGAGCCTGCAGCAGTGTGGATTTTATGTCATTAGAAATCTTTTCATCTTTCTTTTTTATTTAAAACAGAAGAAAAGATTTTAATTTTTTTTTCGGAATGATTCATATCCTGTGGATTTTTTCTATTAGGCAATGAAGCTATGATATTAAGATTGAGTATATAAATAATTCTCATAATTCACACAGAAGAAAGAGAAATAATTACCTCTGAACATTTCATTATGAATGGAATTCTGTCAAAAACTTTAAGAAGGGGGCATTAATACAAATTAAGGTCTTAGGAACTCGTATTTTAAATACTTAATCCTGTATTTTATTTAACTTTTGCCAGACCAATAAGAATTTTTTTAATCGGCAAAATGAATTACTGTGCTGGAAAAACATTAACTATGAAATGTAAAATTCCTATGATGAACAAATATTTTATATTTTATTTCTGTCATTGCAGAGTAGCTGAACTTGTATGAATTACCGGCTATGTAGAGTTGACCATAAACTTTGTGTCTTCAATTTCATAAATATTTGTTTAGCAGAAGAATACAGCTCGTTTAAAGTGATTCTGTAAAACAGTCTCAATCTGCTTGTCTTTTATATTACATTCAGGGTAGACTGAAAGAAGAAATAAAGCTATATGCTTTTATTCTTGAAAACTGTAGATCTAATGACATCTGCTGGGAAAAAGGGAAGGGTTGTATACATTTTTGGAGTACTGATACTTGAGCTTGAATAGAAATCTCGACAAGTGGACATTTCTTTGGTGCTGCAGATTTCGGTTAGTATTGATAAGGACAAGTCGAATTGATATTAACATAGCTGAGGAATCTTGTGCCTGCAGGGATGGACATGAGCATTATTTCAGCAAAAGTCAAGACATACACTCATTTTTAAAATTGCCTATTTTAATCTTCAGGTTGGGGTCTATAGTTGCTATGCTAATTACTTCTGATTGGTGTAGCCTGAGCTGATTTTCTGCTCTTCAAATGCATTTGTGCAGTCATATGGAAACTTGTGCTTGTACACAAATTCATAAGCCTAAAGAGAGATGAAGAGAGATATTTCTGCTATTTACAAGAATATTTTTATCACAAGGCACATCAAACAATCCAACCTTATTCTTCCAGTGAACTTGTTTGCAGAATGTACAGCTAAAACTATTGAAATATATGTGGGGTTCCTATAGAAGTTTTTGCAATATCTTCTCAAACTTTCTGTTTAAATTCCTAATAATAAAGCAAAAATTATGAAGGAATATCTCTCTCCTTATGTTATTCATTTTGAGCCCACTAAAGTAAAAGGAGTTTTGACCTTGACACCAATGACATCCAGAAAAAGGAAATGCTGCTTTCGGTCTTTGAATTGTTTGGAGCGGCAAGATGGCTAGAGATTTTTCATTATGATACAGCACCAGTGTTACATCATTATACTGTAAAATTACTTGTTAAATTGCAGTTTGCTCTTCAAAGAGTCAATAACATTCTCCCATAATGAGGCAGAAGGCTAAAACCTTAGAGATCCAGAACCTTTTCTGTTTTCCCTGGGTTTAGTCGGAGTTTTGTGTGCTGACAGTCTCATGTTATGGCTGTATGTGTGTTATGTGAAGCTGTATCCGTTGCCATTAGCTGCAGAAGGACACATGGGAAGCAGAGTAATTTTAAAACCCTCATCCATGCACAAGCTCCCCCAGCTTTTCATTGTGAACAACATGGCCCTATTTTCTCTACACATTAGTCTTCCAGAGAGTGCCCACGTTTTGAACATATCAGCGTCTTACCTTTTGTCTACCAAAAGCATATCCTTATATTTAGAAATTGGTATTGAGTCAAACAGAGAGTTTTTAAATTGGATTTTCTAATTTGAAATTAAATATTAGCTAAATAACTTTGCTTTCTTTATAGAAACGTTTACCTCTGTTATAGTCAGTCAGAATTTATGAGCACAAACTTTAAAGAGCATGTGTAATTTGCAGAGTTATGGAGCAAAAGCCAACCCTTAAGATTTCTGTGCATCCTGCTCCTCTTTTTAATATGTTGAGGACAAATTGTATGATCATACATCTGTATTTTATAAATTAGTTGCATGACTTCTCTGCTGCCCTTGAATTGTTTGTCTGCCTTCTGAAGATGTGCTCTCTGTTGAAAGCAAAGGAAGGTTAACGTAGTGTTTGAAGTTGCACAGGATTAACAGGTTTGAAGTAGCAGACCTGAGAATTTGTAGGTGCTGTTTGGAGGAAGCATTCATGTAAGATTTGCTGCACTCTTAGAAGATGAGGAAGAATTCTTGACAGCTTTTGGTAAGATTTCTTTCCCGTCTGGTGTCCTTAAGAAGGCAGGAGTTAGAGGTGACTCTTTTTAGTTTTACCTGAGTTCTCTAAAAGGTATTGTTCAGCTTCTGAACATCTTATAATAGTTTCTGTCTGAGGCTGTTGTAATGTTGGTTCATCCTATATCCTGACTTTCAGAGGAACTATGATTTTGACTATGGCAATTTAGCTTCTTGATGCTATCTTCTGTTTCAGAGTATTCATGTTCGAATATTCAAAAGAAGGTAGATTTAGATTAGATATTAGGAAGAAATTGTTCACTATGAGAGTGGTGAGGCACTGGAACAGATTGCCCAGAGAAGTTCAAGACCAGTCTGGATGGGGCTTTGAACAACCTGGTCTGGTGGGAGGTGTCCCTGCCCATGGAAGTGGGGTTGGAACACGATGATCTTTAAGGTCCCTTCCGACCCACGCCATTCTATGATCTCATTATTTAGTAACCTCTACTAAATCTACATATTTTTTTGCACAGTACTTGTGATGTGGCAATTATCACCCATGTGCTTGATGCCCTTTTGTAATAGTGGGATAATTTTAATGAATAAAACTCTATTTACTCCCCTTTCTTTCTGTACTGATCCATTGTGTATTCCCCTAAAACATGGCATATGACTCTTCAAACCTAAAAAGCATTACTTTACCACTGTATAAAATCTTGGCACTCCCAAGTTTATAACGCTGTGCTGTTCAGTTTACTACATCTCAAGAATGTATAATGTAATTAGAAAAAGGTATGGATGAAAGCAATTAAAACGATTAAGATGATGCAGCAGCTTCTTTCCAAGGAGAGACTAAAAAGTCAGGACTCTGATTTCTGGAAGGTGGGCATGGAACTGAATGCTCGAATTGGGGTGCATTCATTGAAGATAGTAGGAGGTTGGGTTTAGAATAAATAAAGGGCAGTAGTTTTCAGTCAGTGAAAAGCTCAGTTCTAAGCCTGCAAATCTTGCTTTTTCAATAATTATGTTAGTAGTTTTCTAGCAGTTTCAGGTATTTTGAAGAAATTGCATAGAATAATTCTCTTTCTCTCAGATACTGTAGAATAGTGAGATTTTTGTTCCACAATTGCACTTGAAGTTGATGGCATTTTACTTGAAAAGTAAATGGCATTACTAGGCATTCAGAATTGTTGCCTAAATTCTGCAAAAGTGTGACTTTTAGTCTGATGAAAAAATTGAGATTAGTAATTGAATGCATGTAGTGATCTACTAAGAATGCTTAAAAAACCCAAAAAACCCAAACACTTCTCAACTGCCAAGAAAATGACAACATTGCTTTGATTTTGAAGAATTGAAGGGAAAAAAGGCACAGTGGAAATATTTGTTAAGAACTTAACATGATTTCAGCCTGCAATGAGTCCCTGAGGTACCAAGGTTTCAAGAACCTTTTCAGATATTTTCGAACATTCAGTTGGTATAGACTTTGAAGAGTTTACAAATAAATGGAGAATCTCAACAAAAATTAACATGTGGAAATCAATATATTGTGTTGATGACCTATTAAACTTCCAGCTGCCAGACTGTTCAAAATTATCCCTGTGAGGGAAAAGTATTTGAGCAAATGTTTTCACATCTAGGAAGGAACTACATACCTCCTGTGATCATAGAAACAGTCCCCAAATCTTTGCATGAACTTAACAGCATATACAGGAGACATAGAAGTTGCTGAGAAGTGAGAGCTGCTTTTGCGAAAGAAAAGCAGTGCTGTAGACAATCCTAAAATAAGGTGAATCTCCCTGCCTCAAAACACCTTTGTCCTCACTCAGATATGATCCTTACCATGGGAGTGGTTCAGTATGAGCTCTTCACCCTTTTCAGCATCACTCTCTGAATTCTATTTGAAAGGAATTTCAATGATGATATATCAACAAAAAGTTGTCTAGTGTTTGATTTTGAGAAAGATGCGAAGAATAACACTTTTTTAATATAAAATGCAATAGGTAAAGCTTTTGTAATCACCTGCCATTGGTGTCTGCTAATTTGTCTCATTCTAGCTCTCTCTTCAATAAGGAAATAAATCTTATTAAATCAGGGAAGCATGTTAGTGGTGGTAGTAAAGCAAACTGTGCTTTGAGGCACAGTTGATTTCAACATAGTTTAACTGTATGTTCCTTGAGCTTTACATAGAACAATGGAGCTCCAGAATCTTGCCAGATAGATTTTGTTTGTTACAACATGTAAGAGCGCAACAGCTATGTTTATAGCTGTACGCAAAATCATAGCTTACTGTGACTTATTCTTTTATAAAGCTAAAAAATTGTAGAGGAAAATAGCCTTTATTTTAAAATGTCTTATGGGAAAATATACTGTATTTATTTAGTTTGCCGTTACAGTTGGCAGTGTGACAGGAAGAATCTTAAAAGACTTTGTTATTAGAAGTTATTCAAAAGTATAATCGGTTTCAGGCTTTTTTCAACCTATGGTTAAGCATATCTGTGGAAGCTTGGACTTAATCAAATTCAACATGAGATGTCTACAGGTTCAAAGAGCATAACTATATTCAGCATAGCTTTCTATTTGTATTCCCTTCTGGCTTTTGCTTTTAGTTTTACAGATGCAGCTTTTCATGGTTAATCAGATAATGTAATACTATCTAATATTGTGAAAAAGTGAAGAAAAAACGGCTTTTAATTATTTTTGTTTATGCTGTAGAAGTACATATTGAGGTATTCTTAGTCTGAACATATCTTTTTGTCCCTCAGCTGCTGCCAGACTATAGCTGAACTGGAAAACATTCACCACTGGGATTGTAATTTTGCTACTTTTCTGTGTCATTGGACAGTAAAATTATTAGAAATATTTGCAACTTAAAGATACGCTGCCTGTGAAGAACTCCTGTACTTGCTTGGTTTTAGTATAGCTTGTATCACAAGTGGCAAAGAAAAAATCCACAAAATAATGATAAATAAAAATAAGACAAGGAAACACTGTACTCCTTCACTGAGTGCTAGTGAGGCCCTCGGTACGGTATCCAGTTCAAGAGAAATGTTGAAAAATTGGAGCGGATTCTGTGGAGGGCCGTATAGATGTCACTTGTGGGCATGTGATCTCTGGGGGCAGGTTGAGTTCTCTCAGTCTGGTAGAGAAAAGGCCGAGGGCGATTAGAGTGGCTGCCTGTAACTACTTAGAGAATGGTCTGGAAGCCAATGAATCTAAACTCTACTAATATATATTACTATCGTTACTGATTTATATTTAGGGATATGTTTGGTTTGGTTTTTTTACTTCTTTCAGGTACTTCTAAATGCAGCTTTGGGTAAAAATGGTTTGTTTGCTTTTTCGGGTTTTCACATCTCCATTTTGCTAGAAAAAGCAAAGCTGAGAAAAACCACACTGAAAAGGGTGGCAGCGTGCCAACATGACACACAGGGGAAAAACAAACTTAAAGTCATTGGAAAGCTTTAGGACTATTTCCACCAACGAACAGAATGTTGAAGCTGTTCCAGATAAAATCTTGGAACAGATCATGATATTTTCATTTTTAATATGCATAATAAAATAAAAATACAGAGATACTTTCACATGCTACAAAGATTTACTTCAGCTCTAATTTAAACAATAACTGAATAAGGCTAGGGAGCATTATTCTTTTTCCCAAAGAAACAAGGGTATAATTTTGAAGTTATTGAAATGAGTGTCAGTGTACGACAATGAAAAAACACATCTATAGCATTGCAAATCATTAGATTTACTTCAAAGCAAAAATGGTGGCAAATGGATAATCTAGGAACCTGGATCTGCTGTGGGTCACATAAGCATTTATTCTACCATACATCCCTTGTATGATATTACCAGAAATCCAGGCAATGACCAAGAACTATCTGAAACTGAACTCAAAGCTGGCTGTGCATAAGCAATCTGCCTGGTTCTGTATGTTTTGAAAAAAGCCTTATTTGTTGTTAGCAGCTGACAGTTTTTGCAGAAAGTGGAAGAATAGTTAAACGTGCCAATGCTAATCAACATTTTTTCTTTAAAATTAGAGAGGTTATATGTAGAAATTAATGGTATTTTTAAATCCAAATGTATTTTCAAGCCACAGACCTTCATCTCATTAATTTTGGAAAAAAAAAATTGTACACACGCATATTTGTGCACAGCCTTTAAACTTATTGAATGCTGTTCAAAGTTTGGATCTTTAGAATCCTTTGTTTATGGAGGAACGAAATGACTGATGGACAAAACCTCTGCATTTTCATTTCTTCAGAAATCAGACATGAGTGTTGTCAAGTAGCAATTCTGGAAGTGACACTGGATATCTTTAGGACTTTGCTTTCCTTCCAACCCAGTATCTGGCAAGCAATGAAGTATAAAACTGAATGAAATCAGCAGTTTTGTTTTATAAAAAAAAAACTAGAATGAAACTGCAAGTGTCCTTTTATGTTTCTTGTCTCTAATTTTAAATGGCAAAGGGCAGACTTTGAGCTGCTCTTCAGAAGCCCTCACAGACTACATCTTTCATTGATGTTTCAGTTATTTTGGTGTGGAAAGCTCAAACATGAAAGAGAATATCCTTTGTGTCTCTTATGTCTTTCTCATTGACTCCAACTGTTGGTAACAGTGGGCAAGGAGGGTTTTGGCTGTGGCATATTGCTGCTCAATCTGTTTCAGCACTGCTGATACCTAATTGTTTATGCTTGTGCTAGACCCTGTATTCTTGGAGCAGAAATAGATGTGTAAGAGGAGGGAGAAATGTCAGGGTATATGTACAAGAAGGAAGAGTTTGTGTTTGTCATTTCAGGCAACAAAGATGAAACTGCAAAAAACCAAATCCACCTGTAACTGATTCTTTTAGAGAGATTCTAACGTACAAACGAGAGCTCACATGAGAAACGAAATGTTAACTAGGCTTTATTGTGAAGCCTTGATCAGCAATTCCCAAATGCCCTGAAAGTTACTTAGGATGGTTTTACCAACAAACAAACGTTAGGAGAGTTTTACCAACAAACAGCAGTTGCTTAGGAGAGTCTTACCAACCCAAAGATAGTAGCAGCACTGCCGAGCAGCAGGATGGCAAGGAGCCGCCTCGGTACAGTGGGGGGGAGGTAGGCACAGCACCTTCAGGGTGTCCCCTGTAACTTCAAAGCGTGCTCATGTCTCTCTCACCCTCTGCTTGAGACAGGCCCCTATATCCTGCACCGGAGTGAGTGGGAAGGTACCAGCTACCAGCTAGGGTGGCTGCACGCGTGGCCGGTGCATGCAGTGAGCCTCACCAGACTCGTGCTCTGGCTTGGCTAACAGCAGCTGCCTGATACATGACCACATCGTTGCATCTTCTTCTGGTTGTTTTCCTCCTTTGAAGGTCAGGTTCTCATGGGTACCCACACAGTTTCGCAACAATACTGAGTTCCCTTCTTTTTCTCTGTGCGTATACTGGACTTAGTTTAACTAGTAAGTTTCCATTGTGTCTCATTTGGACCATCCTTTCTTATCCCTGACACACCACCAAAGGAGGGGAAAGAAAAAAAAAATCTACAACACAGACCAAACCCCAAACCCCACCACTCTCCACCCCCACCCTAGCATTTCCAGGGAGTATTTTTATTAAAACCTTATTGAGTTACCTGCTCAGTGAGCTGTGCTCACTTCTTTAAACTACATTATTTTCCCTGCATCCTTAATGAACTGTAAATCATCAAAAATTGAAAATAGTATCTAGCACACTTTAATTAAATCCATTACACATTAAACATTTGAAGTCCACAAATGTTTCATAAACTTTCAGTCTTTATTGCCATGAAAACTGGAGGAAGAGCAATGGCTTTTAAAAAAAAAAAGTCTCTAAGGAGAACTTCAGAAATTGGAACAAGGTCTTGGGAGATGCACCAGGCTTACCTCACTTCTGTGAACTTTGTTTTGTATTAAAATAAAATTGATTAGCTAATTGCACAATTTATTCTGACAATCCTAACTGGTTTGCTAGAAATTCTACCTCATTTCATGATAGTCTGAACTTTGTTTATAATGCTGCCTCAAATTTTGGTCTGCTGTGGCTTCCATAATACACGTTTCTGAATACAAAGGTGAAGCAGCAGAGGAAAAACAAATTGAGTAGCCAATGGTGACCATCATATAACCTATTGAGCATTTTAGTTTTTTTTTTAAAAAAAAAAAAAAAAGAAAAAAAAAAAGGATGACATATCACCTTTGTTATGAAATTTAGCTCAGATGTTGTTATATATATATCATATGGAAAGAAATGATGTTACATAAGCAGAAAATTATTTAATGAAATATGACAGTTGTATACTATATCTAACTACTATATTAAGGTTGAATCTCGTGAATCTTGGTATTTGAACTCTCATAAATTGAAAAAAGTCAGCCTATGTCTTTTTTGCATTGCTTGTCTGCATAGAGCCATTGAGAAAAGTTTAATGAACTGCATTAATTTAGCATGGATACTCCATTCAGGACAGCACAAGGGACAATCCAACCTGAGTAATTTTGAGGCCAAATGTATTAGCTTAGCAAGGCTCTTTAATGGGAGCATTCTACAAAGCCTTTAGAGCACATATTTAACTCCTTAAATTTTCTCACTGTCCTTTGTACACAGAAGCTTCTAAATTTAAATGTCTCCACTTTTTGCAAGTGTATGTGTTGAGGTATTTTATCAGCCTCTGTGTAGTAGAAGTTTTGAGAAACCTCAGCTTCCTGGGATTATGCAGGGTGTATCAGATCTCTTTGGTTTCTGCTTCTCTTGTGCTGCTCTACACTGCAACACTCAGTAACTATTGCTGTTAAACATGGTCTTTGCAAAATCATCAGGTTAAGCCGCGAGAAAAAAATATGTGACACAAAGGATGAAATTTAAGAACAGGAAACAAAATTTTCTTTCATTTTCCTCTCTGATTCTGAGCCTCTAGAATTCACTCATTTCCCAAACCAAAGTTTTTTCAACAACAGCAAGAACTACGTATCTGGGGGGGAGAGTAGGGGTAGAGACACATTGAACAGTTTGTAGGAAAGCATAAAATGAGAATTGCAATTAATTCACATAATTAATATGCTTTGTTACCTCTAAATGTAAATATAATGCTATCCATAACATCTCTCTGTCATACAGATAGAATAGTATCCATAATACAGACTGGTGATCGTTTTTTTTAGTTTTCTGTGGCTGTTAGGGAAGCAGCGAACATAACAGAAGAATTCAGTTCTTCACTTACGGGACTTTTTCCTGAGCAGCTTGGAGTAATATTAGACCCACTTACACTTCCTTTGAGAGACCCTTCCAACTGCACTCACTATCCAAATGAATGCAATTTGGAATATGCTGAGTTTTGAAACATAAGCAACAGATGCTATCTGAGTTTTAAAAATAGAGCTTGCTTATAAAGTTTTTCCTTGAGGTGTTAGTTATGTATCACGGTTAGTGGACAGTCAGAAATAAGTATTTTGTTCTGCAATGTTCTGAACCTTGTTTAAATCATCACAGGTCCATTGAATAAGCTTGCTTTTCTCAATTATAGTCAGAGGAACAAGCTGCAACTAACATCTTGTGAACAGTGGTGTGAATTAGTAATATGTCCAGTCGGTCTTTGAGTGTTTTATGCTAGAACACTGGGGGCATGAATTATCTTACTATTGGAACTAATATAGAGAAGTCAGTTGTGTATGATGTATTTGTAATCCATGAAAAATAGTTTAATAAATTAAAGACTTCATAAGTCTTCTTTAGTCTTTAATAATTAAAAGAATTTTTAATTTTCTTAGGAAGTAATGGGAATAGACAAAGCAGGGAATGGATGGAATAAATCAACATGATGAATTAATTAATGGTTCACAAGGGATCTTAAATTAGGTCACTTCCTAAAATGTGTCAGCTGGTTATTTGCGTAAAAGTCATATTGGGAGAACCTAGGAGAACTTTTCAAACCTGAAAACCTCTCCAGAAAAAGCCATACTAAAGAAGCTCAGCATCATCTAGAAATAAGATTAATAAAAGGAGAAAGCTTGCTTAGAGTTTGTTTAGGTAATTCACAGTAAAGCTATCCACAACATAGAAGCTGCATGTGGTATTGTCTTTGACTCTTGATTAGTCCCACTCAGTGAAAAAGTTCTCTTTAATCTTATCCATAGACCTTCCAAGTGCATGTCCAACATGGTTTTCCTGTACCGTTAAGCCGTTTTGGATCAAACTGTACAACTAGGAAGTGTTACAACTAGTATTTATGAAGCTTTTATGTCTTGTCAGCATGTGGCTTCCTTTTGAGTGAATACATGGAACCAATTCTTATTGGCACAGTGTAGACATAGAAGAATCAAAGTACTTAATTATTAATTTAATAAGATTTATTCCATAGGAAAACTTGACTTAGCCTATCTTTTAGTACTTTAGATCTATCCATAAACGAATTCCAGGAAAATTTTACTAGTTACCTTCTAATTAGACTTCTGGGTTTTTTCCTCTTCAGTTTCAAAACACTTTTTAAATGCCAGCAGGATGATCAACTACCTGAACTTGATCCTGGCAGTGCAATGGAGAAGCCCAAAATTCTATTTTGTTGCTTGGCTCTTTGGGTCGGGAGGTGATTGTCTTGGGTTTGCCTATAATTTCCTCTCATTGAAGTGGAAAGTCTTTTTTCTGTCTTTGTCCTGTTGTATTCTAGTTTTATTCCATACGTTTCAGGAAATAATCTTATATAGAAACATACATGTTTCTTTTGTATTATAAAATGCCAGTGGCACTGTACAAATAAGGACATATCTCAGATCCTTCAGGATATGTGTCAAAAATCCTCTTCATTGGCAGTTTCTTTGAAATGAAAATAACTTTGTTCAGGAGCCCAGGGCTTGTAACATAAACAAGACTAGAATATAAGTTAAGACCTTATGAGATGTGACTTACATGACTGGCAGCTGCAGCATGGAACTAGTGCATTTCTGTGACTCAGGACTGTAACTGTGAGCGTCAGGATTGCAATAGCAAGAGCTGTCTTGCAAACAGTGGAGAGAAACATTACACCCTGGCATGCTAAATATTTGCTTTTGGAAAGCAGATAGCAATTTTTCATAATTTATCTCTGTTCAGATTAATGAGTGAAGTATTGGTGACTTTTAAATGATGATTTGGTACCAACTCCTCTTTTTAAAAAAAAAATAATACTGAGAATGCTGATTCTTTGCTAGGGTTTTGGTCCATTTGTGATACCATTCTCTAATCTAATCTGTGAAGGAGGAGACTATGTACTTGCTTCTCAAGTGGGGGAAGGTGTAGAACAACTTGATGCTAGAAATATTCTCTTTAAAATCTTGCATATTTTTTTACTGTGTCTTTCCTAGGAAACATTCCCTTTTCTTAAACTTGATTAATTTCTTGCTGCATATTTAAGAGTACCCAGTATTTTCAGTCCCTCACCACATGTTAGTTTTCTTCTGATCTCTTTCAGACATCTGGAAATAATGTCATTATGAGATGTAACTAATTTTCTATACCCAAAGTCTGGCCTGAAATTCTGCAGAGATACATCTGCACTGTACTAGAAGTGATTCTTTGAAAGTCTTATAAAAACGGGGTGGATTCTCAGCCAATGTGAATTGGTATAGCTTCACTGGAAGTAAAGTTGCAAGTCTACGCTGTTAAATATGTTATAGTACAATACTGTTAAGATATTTGGCCCATTTAATTGCTGCAATATGTTACAAAGAGGTCCTCTGTGAGTGAAGCTTCTTACGATGCCTCCTTTGTTCCAGCCACTAGAATAAAGAAAGATACTCACATAAATTCATTGATTCCTAGTGCTTTCCTTCTTTTTGCACTTTCTTCTCTTTTTTAATCAGTGGCTGTTTTACCATGTCTTGAGGGATCAGGCCTACACTAGAGGACCCTTAGGGTCAGGACTGACTTTGTCCCAATAAGAAGAGCTCCATTTCTCCCCTCATCTAAAACAGTCATTCTCTGATAACTTTTCTGTAGTCAACAAAGTCACTTCACTTCCAGGTACATGAGAGTAAAAGGAAAACTTGAGTCTTGGGGATAGAACAAATTTTCTGTCACAGCCTGTTTGCACCCCATCTCCTTTAAGAGCTTTCCTGCTGTGCGTTGTAGGAAGATGTATGTTCACATTATTGTTCTTGGTCCACTGTTCCAAACAATTGTTCTCTCTTTCTTGCAGATATTGGGGTGATTGTTTGAGAACTGTTAGGAGCTGCTACAGATTGAAGTAAAACATGACCTTGGGGTTGCTACAATTCCACGGGAGTATACTGCCTTTCTTTGGCTACCAGTAGGTCTATGGAGCAGGAGGAGCCAAAGTGATCAAATCTAGAACATGTAAAGTTTTTATAACTGCAAGTTAAAGAATTGCAGTAAAATTTGGGGAGCTATGCCTCTACTCTTATGTCATCCCAAATAACTTTTCTGAAGACATATTTAGCTACCTCTATGAAGCTGTTATCTGCTTTCATTTAATTCTGTGAATTTGAAAAGGTTTTTACTTGCAATTTTTTTTGTAAATGGTAGTAGGAACTGGTTTATTGTTTTGATTAAAAAAAAAACCAACTGTGATCCTAATTAGAATTATTGTAACCTAACTTCTGTAGCTCATCTCACTCTTCATTAAAAGTAACATTAATGGGAGAGTGCACAAAATAATCTGTTTTAGTGATTCCTTTTACTTGAAATATGTATTTTTTCTTAGATTTTTAGAAATGTTATTCATCGTAAAAATACTTTTAGTTCAAAACAGTGCAGATTTGATGTTAGTGAAGAGCATATGAATACATCGGATAGATTTGAGGAGATACAAAATATCATGGAGAACTGACGATAAAGTGAAAATGAAGGCATACTGTAATGGCCACATATGAGCTATTTTTATTTTCTGTAACTGGGTTCACGTGACTAAAATTCCATTGCCATGCAAAGCTTAAGTAAATACAGAGACAAAGCAGTTACAAATTATATCCTGGAAGTTGGAACAGAAGAAATCTCATCTGTAAAGACTGACAGAGCTCATTGGTTTCTGAAAACAGAGTGTATGGTGCTTTGTAGAATATGCGTGAGTTGTGCGTGTTCCATTTTGATACAGGACTTTGCCTTCCATAGATGGATCTGTGCATGTGCCTTACAAGCATGTTATAGGCCTGAAAATAGTGTTTTATAGATACAGGGTATTTTTGTTTGTAATATTAATATCTACCCTTGGACTTCTTTACTGTAAGATAGTGCTGCTGGGATTTTTTTAATGGTATATCTTGGTCATACTTAAGACAGGCTAGAATTAGTTGGAATATTATGAGGGAGTTGGAATACTTCATAGAAATTATATTTATAAAACATTCTTTCACTTTCTAGAAAATACCTGTGTCAGAGATTACTATTCTAAAAGACGTCTTTTATCAGCAGTATTGATGGCAAATGTTTGAGTCTGCTTCATGGAATATAGCATTTAAAGTAAACTTAAATTTAATAGCAGAGGTGAATTTATATGCAAAATGGTCACATTCAATAACTTATAATCAGAACAAAGCTGCTGGTTACCAAGTTGGTGGAAAGTAGTTCAAGGACAGAAAGAGCAGAAATCTCTGCTGTTTGCAGATTTATTTATTTATTTAGCACTTAATCATTTGGGATTGCTTTTTAAACAAACTGTTTACAAATGAGTTGCTGGATTAGCTTTCTTTGTTTGATGCAAACCCACAAATGTCACCCTTTTTCTTGCATCCTCCAGAAGGTTGGGGGAGCGCTGTCTCAGAAAAGTAAAAGGGGGCTGCGTGAGCTTCAAGGGCATGGTTTGATATCTGACATTGAACAGAGCTCTGGCAGGAAATTAGGTTTGACAGCTCATGATAAGCAGAAACTGAGACAGAATGAGGACTTACCAAGTATTTAATGGAAGTCACTCATCATTTTTGGTTCTGAAGGTGACATCATTCATGATGGCATCCAAATATGATTTATGAAATGAATTATTAACGATTGTTGATTTTTAAGAAAAACATAAATAGAAACTGGGGGACTGCCTGTTGATTATGTAGCCTACTGCTGAAGCAGAAATCTGAAATGAAGCAGATATTGCTCTTTTGTGTTGCTAGCATTACTCTTGGAGAATGGAGATAGCAGAGGTTGTAGAGGTCTGCAGGACTGCGCTTAGTTTGTATGCATGGATTGCTCTGGCACAGATGTCTTTATCACAGAAAATATTGGGGTATTTTCTAGGCTTTATGAACTTGCCTAAAAACTCTTCCAAATATATGCTTCATTTTGTTGTGTAGTATAGCTTGTCATACTATAGCCAACATCTGCAAACCAGTTCCGAAAAAAAGCAGAGGAAAAAAGTAGTCATTAACTGAAACTAGAGGAATGAAAGAGTGGAAGGACTGTAACTGAACGAAGATCTGATATCAATTTCATGTTTAATAATTCATATTTGAAAAGTCACTGATAACCAAGTGTATGTGACTTCTATGATATGTACAGTTTGAAAAAAACATCAATTACAAAAACAAGATGATGTAAAACATTACAGAGTTTCAGTTCAGTGCTGGAATGCTATTTCTTTTTCTTTCTTTTCTTGGATCCAGAGCCAGTTAAAAAGGCCCCTGGATACCCCTTTCCCTTCTCTTAAGTTTTCACAGTTCATTTTGGATATCATTTAGAACTTACAGATCTAGAATCTGGCCAATGAACTAATGAGTTTTAGAATAATCCTGAAAAAGAAAAGTTAAAAATAACCCTATAGGTGATTAATAATATGTATAAATATGTAGTAAAAAGGAATGAAATACATTTAATCTGTGCTTCAGTTGGCTGCTGGGTTGATGGACTCCTTACTGATTCCCAGAGCTCGGCACCCTAAACTTGAGGTGAGACAGACCAGAGGATGGTCAGCAACAGTGACAACGGAGACTATTAGTTCACGTCTGCAACTATTCAGGGAAGAGTTAACAATTAATTCTTGAAAGTTTTTGCACTGACATCATAGGGCAAGTTACTACTATTCTTTTAGCTGAGTTTGGGAGTTTTTGTGTTGCTTCAGTAAATGCTGGAAAACATGTGAAGCTGAGTAATGGTGAGATTGAGAAATATATATAATCCTATTTGGAGAGGGTAAGTTCACATCAAAAGCAATTCATATTAGATACTCAAGATGAAAGGTGTCTAAAATATGGTAATTTATGCTTCTAGTTTCACAGCCAGTTTTCGGTGCCTATGCTGACTCTAAATAAGCTTCCTACCCCCTCCCCCCATTTCTTGGGCACTTTGTGCTTCAGTTGTAGGGTTGGTTCCAGAATGGCACTGCAGCAGCTCCCATCTCATGAAAGGAGAAGGTTTCATGCTCCGTTTCCCTCCTCCCCATATATGAAAGACCTAATTCAGGAAATGGAATATGCTTTGACTTGCTAGCATTACAGACAAAACGAATACAAACTAAAATACCTGAGATGTGGGTAGAATTCTTTAATCACGTAGCTCGGGCTGGTATCTTCTGCTGTATTAGCGCATGTGCAGCAGGTATGCATTCTGCAGAAGTAATTTTTACCTGTGGTCTGCATACTTCTGATGTGTACTTTTGGTGTTCAGAATGCCATTTCTATTTTCAAAGTGGGTTTGGGTTTTTTTTGGTTTTTATTCCAAATTTCGCATTTATGCAACTTTGACTTTTCAAGTCCTGCTAGAAGGCAGAATGCAGTTAGTAACTCTTAAAAGCAATGAGTCTTGCATTAGTTTTTTTGGATTAACATCACTGATATTATTGACAGGAATCTGAGTTGTCTGGTGAAGAACTTGCAGCTTCATACTCCCAATCTCCATCTCACCCCATCTTGGTTTCGGTTTTGGTTTTTTTTGTTGTTGGTTGGTTTGTTTGTTTTGTTTTTTTAACAGCAAACAAAACTGGAAGGAGAATATATGGCTGCCTCCTTTTGCATTCCAGTAGTATTTGTGTGTTGTTTTTTTTCTTAGCTTTCAGAACACTCTTTTTCTGTCCGGCATTTCCGTAAGTTTAAAAGGACATACAGGTGGAGATTTGGAATTAGATTGATTTAGAAGTTGTACTTACATTGAGCTTAAGAAAGCATACTTCTGCAACCATACTCGAATCTTCAGTCTTGTCATTAGTACTTCAGCAGTTGACAAAATGTCATATTTCATAAATGGCTTCATATATGAGTGTGTCAACATTACTTTTTAAACTGCCATCTTTCAAACTTCTTGTTGCTTTAAGTGTGTTGCATAATCCTAAAATGCATGGGTTGTTGTTTTGATGCTATCCATGTTTCATGGGAGGATCTGGATGAAAAATACTTTGATCTCTCAGGTTTTTTTTATCCTTGTGAGCTTTGTGTTTGCCATTCTGGTATTCCAAATGTTATGCACAAAGTGGATTACAGGGCATTAGAGAAAATGGCTGGGGAGTTTCACAGTAGGCAGTTGAATGAAGCTTACTCATTCAAAAATCTGTTGTTGGAAAAGGCAAATAAAAATATTCCTAGCTCATATAAATCCCCTTATTCTTTGTCTGTCCATCTGAGATCAGTTATGTATTGTATTGATTTATTTTCTAGTTAGAATTCTGAGTCTTAGAAAACCTGGGTTTGACTGGAAAACTGAAAGAAAACAGGCTGCTGAAATAATTACCTGAATCATAAAACCAAATAAATGAAATCTGTCACTTTATAAATACATCTGAATACTAGATCAAAATTATACCACATAATACAACTCTAACTGCATTAAAAACAAAAATAAAGGGGGGGTGTGGAATCATGGAGGGGAAAAAAAAAGGTAATTTGAGAACTTAATCCCTTACCGTAATTATTCTACGGTGGCTTGAGATGCACTTGCATACCTAAAGCACCACCATATTCAGCATATTTTCCTAACATGCAGCATAATGCCCTGAGCCAAATGATTAACATACGTAAGAGATTGCTTCATTTTATATTACCAACTTTTATAAGACAAGCTCTCTGCTTTGTGTGCTTTGTTTCCGGGTCAGTTTGTTAATGAAAAATAACGAACAGTTTATGGAAATAAGGAGGAAATGCATACATAATAATAAGTAGGTGTGAAGGTGGTTCTGTGGATATTTTTGAACAAGAATGGGTCTAGAAAATATAAATGGAGAGTTTTTACAAAATTAATTTTATTTTGCCTTAACCTGTTTCTTAAAGGACTGCTTTATGCAGATGTTTTGTTTTGCTGATTTATTCTAAGCATCTGGTTTGTAGTCATTGAGCAGATTTCTGGCACCAAGAAGTTTCCCTGGCATCACTGTGATGGCAAGAACTAAGTGGATTAAATTACCATTTGAGAATTTCCTGATTATGTAAGGAACTGGTGTACAACTCTGTTCACCTTTGTTTGGATCGCTCCCTTATCATGTTACCTTGAATAGATCTTTACCCTGAACTTACCTTAATGTCTGTTGGATTTTGTCTGTGTGCCCCTGATGTCTTAATGCCATATAATACTGTAGCATAACTGCTTATTGCAAACGTTTTTGTGCTACATAATGAAAAATGAAACAGAACTCTGCCAGGCAGAATCCTTTTTGCTCGTATTTGGTTTCATCTGGTTGAGATATCATGCCTTTCTATAAAAATGAACTGCTTAGAATAATAATATATAATTAGATTTCTTAGTCTGATGATCTGATGAATCTGAAGCTGATAGGTTGAATAGTAATAAACCTATAATCACTACAGTAACTTGTAATTCCATTTACTCAAAACTATGTCTCACTTCTCTTAAATCTGTGAGTGAGGGAACTAGAATAATAGATATGACGTTTTATGTAGTCTGCTCACAAGAGATGAATTTATTCCTTCTTCATTATAAGAAGGCTCACTTACAACCTAGGACTAGGAACAGATCTGTGTTTTAACGTGTTGCTGTGAATAGTCCTGCAGTCAATGTAACTTTGGCCTGGGTGAAAGGAAGTAAGAGCGAGGGAAATGCAAACAGAGGAGGGGATCTATCCGCAAGCAGGCATACTGATTTTGAACTGTCTCTTCAATGCACCACATCTAAAGAAGAGAAAAATGTGTACTTCTGTGAGATGTGGATTGACTGCAGTAATTTATTTTTTTTTTAAGTGATAAGTGATGGTTTCATGTTGAGTTTTGTCTTTCTTGCCACTTACTTATAGTGCGTAGTGTATATTCTATGTATGAGTGCTCTGGGGCAGATACGGTCCTGATTTCAGAAGATGCCCTACATTTAATTTTATCCTAAACTCATGTTTAATATCATAGCTCCTAGGAGAATGCTTCAAATGGTGAGTGGCTTAGATTAACACTAGAGTTCCTCTAATTTTGTCCTTTGAACTTATAGCTGAGTATTCCCAGGAAGTAGTTAAAAACAGCAGGGATTGTTCCCTGTGGTAGACAATGTTAATAGAGACCACGTGCTTATGTCCTTCCTTCATCCAGTGATCTATGCTGGAGTTACATGGCCGAGAATAAATATGAATTCAGAATCAGCAACTTACTGCGTATGGCTGAACCTTGAACCTCCCTTTGGAAACCGTTACAACTGATCTCTAACAGCTGTAACAGCTCCGTTTAGCAGTTCAAACTCAAGTATTTAAGAAACAGTATTTTGAATCACCAGGAAGGACTATTTATTTAATATCATGATTTCAAATTCATGCCTCCACTGAAATCGGTAACTTCACGTATGAAAACAGACTCACATGTTATGCTTTAGTTATGACAGGTTTGGACAGGGTCATCTATGGAAGAAAAATCATTGAATAAAACTACTCTGCTAGGTAAAGCGGAATAAGCTTTTATTATGTTAAAACTGGGGTGCGGGAAAAAAAAAAAAACACTTCTAAAAGAATAGTGCATTCATTTGTTATTGAGAATGTTGAGACTCACTTGTAGTACTGAGGAAACTCCAGTACTGAGAGAATGCAGTATTGAGAGGCAAGCTAACATCAGTTTGCATGTTAGGTATCAACAGCCAATTTTCAACTAGTTGAGATGTTCATGAGTGACACCCTTGCAGAATTTTAGGTTTATTCTAGTTTTATAGCCAAAGCTAGTAAATGAAGGGCTCTGGTGATTTGTGCAAGAGTTTTAAGTTGGCAGGGATTTTTGGTGACACAGAAATAATTCTTCGATTCTTGGAAATAAACCTTGGACAGGAATGTCTTAAAATCACCTTTCTTTTAAGGAATTTCTTCTCTATTAAAAAAAAAAAGACCATTAGGCTATCTCTGCTCACTATTTTTGGGACTGAGTTCTACACAGAAGTGATTTGAAAGCCAAGACAATATGAAGTAATTTTTATTTTTACTGGTAAAAATCTACTAGAAATGTCTCTAGGTAATCTGTTCGGTCTTCATAGATGCTGCTGACTTCTTACTCTTTGTAACCTCTCACATGTAAACAAATGAGAATTCAGGGGAATGAGAGAAGAGACAGGAGATAATTCCAAGAACTGAGTCCCTTTATATTTAACCTAGCAGAACTTGAATTGGTTCAAGACAAGAGTTTAAGCTCATTTGATCAAAAACTTGACACCACCATAAATCATAAGAGTTGTTCATTTGAACTGAACTTTCCACATAAAAACTAAAATAGAAAACCTTCAAAGCTTGCGTACATTTGAGATGTTTCACAAGTTTTTCCTGGTGCGTGTGTGTGCTTCCCAATTTGTGAATGTGGCCATTGGTAGGAAGATTGTACCAGCGAGAAGAGTGAGTTAGTGCAGCTTGAGAACCCCTTTTCTACCCCAAACGCTGTACCTCAGCAGGCTGACGTAGTTGCACAAGTGAACACCCACCCTACCGGCAATGCTGTTAGCCATGCTGGTATTTGTTCTAGTACTTAATGTTTCCAGACTAAGATACCTTATTGTAAATGTAGTAACAGCACAGACTGTCATTTTGAAAATTCTTTTATGGTAGTGATGAATTTGTGGTTCAGCTACCTCAAATTGCTATGGAGGTCTTTGTACTAGGTCAGTCTCATAATCTGCTTCTACAAGACATAGTTTTGAAAAAGGTTTTATCTATTCTTTAGTTGTTGCTTAGGATTTTACTGAGATATTGGATAACCCACAAATGCATTCTTTTAGGTTCAGGTTTTCTTTTTGGGCTGTGAAGAACAGAAAATCCGATGCTGATGTTTAATGATGCTTATCCAGGCTTTTTTGGGTAATGGCCATTTTCATTATAGATTTTAATTTGGGCATTGTATCAAAATATGTTTGTCATGATGTGACACTTCTGTCTGTCTTTTGGTTCAACTTCTTACACGGACCACACATGGCATGTTTTTGTACGCAACTCTGGGGAAATTTCCCAGTGACGTATATACTGTAAGAGTTGTATTGTGGCAGAGTAAGTAATAACAGCATTAAAAAATTTAGCACTAGATTACTTGCATCTCATCTGCCCTAGATGAATATCGTCCATCACTTGTATTTTGCAACAGGTGCAACAGTCAAAAATGTGTATCAGTCTACTATATTTCTCTTGCAAGCCTCTGTAAATGAAAAATAGTACTAACTTTCAAACAGGAATTTTTCACAGAAGTGAAAAAAGAACAGGATGAGTGCATTTCTTGAAAGACTGAATGTATGAATTAGAAACTAAATTCAGTCTTTCTTAAGTAGTAAAGCAGTACTTCCTTCCCATTCAGAAAGCTGAGAACAGTGCTGGAGAGCGAGCTTCATCAGGCTTTAAACCCTTATAGCCCTGAATATTTTCATCTGTCGCTAGACCTTTGTACTTCATAATCATTCACTGTTCTGTGTCCATTTTTTGGTGGATTTGGAATATTTCTAAGAAACAAAACTTGCCTTCACTATTTCTTTTTTGTATGCTAAGAACTTAAGCGGATATCACAAGATGCATTAGGTGTTGTGAATGTACAAGCGTTTTAATTTTCTATGATGTTCCTGTCTTGAATTCCATAACAAGGCTAAATCAGAACATTTTCCAATTGACGTACTGAAATTCTGGTTTTCTGAATAAATGTCGGTGTACTTAACCTGGCACTAGCTTTGTTTTGGCAGTAACGTATAGCTTATTGCTTCAACCAAAATATTATTTCCCTGGGTTTCAAAGTGAGTACCATAAGCTTTTCTAAGCTGATGTGTTTGCTGCCATTCACCCAAGGACTTTGCTTTTCACTTCAAGCAATTAGTCATTAGGTTTCAGTGAAGAGGGAGCCTGATGAAAGCAAACAGTAGGTACAGAAGATGTGGGCACAGGGTTAGAAACACAAGGGTCATATTTCACAAATTTCATTGTCTCCCAATATAGAAGGCTAAAACAGAAGCTGCTTAAAATATTTTTTTTAAATGCTTTTTAAGCTCTGAGTATGAATTTTGCAAATGGTAATTACTGATTGATTAGGAAGCAGAAGAGAGAGGAATGGATCTGTTCAAATGCAAAGTAGTCCATTGGTCTAGGATTTATTCGAGGACTCATGTGCTATGCAAAAAGTACTGTAGAAGTCTACACTCTTTAAACTCTTAGCAGTGAGCCATTTTATTATATATGGGGCATACATATTTACATAAAAATAAAATTACAAGGATCCTGTTAAATTTATCTGAGCGCATAAAAGCAGTCTTCAATTGCAATAAAATGTTTTGAGAATGAGTAATGGTGCTGTTTAGATGAGATTCTAAAACCCTTTAGGATTATCCAGCTTCCATTTAAATTATGTAGTAACTGATGAGGCTGCTATCAGAATCAGATTTTTCTCTGCTTACTGATGCTAGACAATTCTCTTCAGCATGGTGTCGTCAAGCTCTCACTTATTTAATGATTCATTGTTCCAGTCAAGAAGAAAAAAAACAAAACGCGAAATAATTACCCTACAGCTTCTTAAAATTAACTCACTTGGGACCTAAAAATTGCAGCAATAAATTATATATTGTAGATTCATTCCTCTCCATTTCTGCTCTTGGCTTTTACTGTTGTAATGGTGATGTCATGAGTGATGTAATCTAAAGGACTGAGGGTTGCCAGCAGACTGTCTTTGAATGAAATCTTAACGAGACATAAACCCAGTTCTTACAGAGCACTTCATGTTTTGCAGGAACCTGAACTGCTTTTCAGACAGGCCTAGGTAGTGCTCAATGAACTGAGCTTTATCTTGAGAGGAAAACCCTGCCTTATTCTAATTTAGCAAGAAGGAAAATTCCTTTTAGTCCCAACAGAAAGCACTTAATTGACTGACTGCATCAAAAATGGGAGCTGCTAGGCCAGACCTCAGAGAGGCTGGATAGGGTTTATAGAAACTATCCCATACATACATACATAATAATTTTGGAATTACATGGAGCTTTGCCAGATCCCTGAGTGCACCAACTGAGGGCACAGCTCTGCCAGCCTTGCTGAGTCCCTCTGACCTGGCTCCCTTCCCTTGCAGAGCAAAGGAAAAGATGGGTTGTGAAAAAATAAATAAATTTTAAAAGTATATAAAATAATAGTAATAAAAAAACCCAACAAACTGTGGATACTTCCTCAAGATATTCTAGCCTGAACTTACAATTGTCCAGAGGTCATTCTTTTCAAGTATCCATCTTGGGAAAGTATCAGAAAAAGAAAGTCCAGAGGAAATGTCTTTCCATTTAGAGTTCTCCAGTAGAGAGGACAGCATATGCTCATAGAAATGCGTCGGTGCCACTACTGAGTATCAATAATGCATTGCAGCAGGTGCTGCAGGCTATGATAGTTTCAATATATTTGAACAGTCAGCTTCTGCCTTTTCCGAAGGGAACTCTGAATTATGGATGGGAACAAACTATGCTTTCTGAGGGCAACATTTCAATAAAAGAACAAATACCATTCTTCAGAAACACTGAGTCCACTGTACAAACTTTTCTGATGAAATATCAGAAGATGCAAATTTGGATAATTTAGAGATAATTTATAACAAAGTAAGTGTGTTCCACTGTTTTATGACAGAAATACATGTCAGTATTCGTCTTCAGTTAAGAATACTTTTCCTCACAACTTGGTCTGCAGAATTTAAGCTGGCCGATTTATAAAATGGTCAGCAGCCAGTGAATCGATTCTGAGAAGCCATTCATAGCAGTCAGGATGAATTCGTATTACTGTTCAGCTGGGGGATGAGTTCCTTTAAAGGAGAAAGCTGCTCTTATTCTTGAAATTGAGCCTCAGTCTTTACTAAAATAAACCTTTTCTCAAAGGAGAGGAGAGGGAAAATGCTTCAGAGAATCAGTAATTCTGATCCTCCCCAAGTTACTTCTATTTTCTTCCTGGAAAACACACACTGAATCAAGTTATGTGTGTATCTTCTGACTACAGCATTCCAGGGCCAAGATGCCTGGGCACTGAGACTAGCACCTGCCTCTTATTCCATACTTGTCGTTCTGAGGGTCTATAATATTTTAGAAAATTTGTTTCACAGCTGGAGAACTACAAGAATTAAAGACAAAAAGCAGCACCTCAGAGTGTTATTAGGAATAACATTTATAAATAGTTTTTCTTGTCAGACATGGCTGAATCATGTGGTATGATATTTCAAACTAGTTAGAAAAAAAAAACAACCCAACAAACCAGACTAAATTAAGGGAATTTCTTTCAAAGGCTTTTGGTCAGGACTGAGTATGAAACATCTCCTATAATCAGGCCTAAATAGGAATTGTGGAAAAAAAAAAAAGTTTGGAAAAGGGCATCTGAAAACTCCACTGTGCTGTAGCTCTTGAAATATGGAAGATATCACAAAGATTTAAACAGCTACTTCATTTCTGTCAGCAACTGTTGCATTCAGCATGTTGAAGGAACCCTATTTTTGGTAATAGCCAGCAATGCATTTGGTGTCGCCTACTTATCAGGCTGTCTTAGAGATATTTGGAGAAAACAGTACTACATGTAAAAAGATTAAACAGGAAAAATTTCAATTTTCAGTAAGGACAGCAATTTTGAATACTAAGACGGACAAAATGGCTATTTGGTATGACACACAAACAGATACTATAATAGCTGTAATGTGGAAACGTTACTCAGGGACTTCATATGTCAAAGTCAGGGGATTTGGAAAAATTATCTTCCAAAATTCTAAGTATCTCCCAAATCTGAAGAGATTTGACCTATGAAATTACTAATCCTGTGTAAAATTTGAACACAAACAACTGAAAGATGGAATTACATAATGCAAATGTGTATATGAGAACCAGGATAAAACTGATGAGTTTGCAAAAACTTATTGTGTCTAGTTGATGTTGGTTTTCTTTGTTAAAAAAAATATTTTTTTATGCAAATACAATAGAATAGATCTTCAGAAATACATCTTTTGGGTTTGGGTGGAAAATGACGTGATAAATTGAAGAATATGAACCTTATATAAATTAGGATTGAGCATATGGTAGACGACAATAGCTTGCATTAACAGGCAGTGTCTTGAACTGAAAGAGACCTGTTGTATGTAATGTTTTCTTTATTACCTTGGGTTGGGTCAAATGAAATTATATAAAATACGTTTTCTAGAAGCATTATGGTTTGAAGCAGAAGTACAGAGGCAGCCCAGAATATACATAAGTAGTATTGGGATAAAATTTAACAACATTAAATGTGAAGTCTCCAGTTCCATACTTATAAGATCACCGCTGAATTGTTTGGGACACCATGAATTATTAGCTATAGGCTATTTTTTTCTTTCTGAAATGCATAATAATCTGCAAATGAGTTAAATCAAAACTATTTCATACAGCTTGAATATTGAAATTTCTATAATCTTGTTTCCCCATTGTAACTTAACATAGGTCTCTTGATTATCATTTTCATTAGCAGCAACTGCTGAGAAGAACGAGGGTGAAAAATTACAGAATTCTTTGTTTCACGAGTGCCAATACTGCTAATGAGTGAGCAGACAGGTGCTGGCTCTGTTGGTACAGGAAACACCTTCAAGTCATTATAATTGAAAGACAGGTTTTATAATAATCAATTGTAAGTGTAAGTTCCAATTGGACTTCAAACTGCTGGTGCCAGTTTTTTAAAATTATTGATGATTTAATGTTTACTAGAGAATAGATGGCACATGCTGAAGTTTCTTCTCAAGTGGTATTCTTTACAATTAGAATTCTTTACAATTAGAATCACTCACATTCACTTTGCATTTAGGGTATTGGTTCTGAGCTGCTCAATACAAGAGCAGGACAAATGGGTATACACAATGCATCAGTCAACAGAAACTCATTCAGTTTGCTTTCATGGTATGGTACTTTGGGCTTTGATCTTTGTGGACTTTCTCTCTTTGATTATGTAAGTGAACAATTTTGGCAAGAATGTTTGATGGTTTTTGATTCACAAAATTTACTTGTGTATGCGTCTTAAAGTACAGGAAATCTGTGATCCCTACCCGTGAGGTGTATGGCCATGCCACACAGCTGAAGTCAATGAGATGACACAAAAATCTGGACACATCCAGTGTGTTTACTAAATCAGACATGTTTATCCTTGGGATTCTGGCACAGCTATTGCATAATAATTGCCACAGGAGAAACTCAAGGGACCTGAAGGAAATATATTATCATGTGGAAAGAGAGTATTTTCTTATATAAGATGAATCTCAGAACTGCACCATTGATTCTTCTACTGGCCAATCGGAATTTAATAATTCAGGGAAAATATTAGTCTCCTGGAGGTCCTTTCTGTCTTGCAATGATAGCTAGTTTATGAGAGGATATATCCCATTCTTTACCCACTCCCAAACTTGGGAGAATTAGTCTTTTAACAGCATCATAATAAAAGGGATGTAACAAATAGTGAAGTTGCTTGATAAATACAGTCAGAATTTAACATCATGCTAGTATACAAAGAAAGAGAAAAAACATTATCTTCATATTACTGTCATTTGTTTGAGCAATCCTGAGGTACTTTATTTCGACCTATTTTCTGATATGCTTTATGTATCAGAGAGCTGATACTGAATATTTGTATTCATGGTTTGGCTGTATGACTAATTGAAGAAATTTGTAATCTTCTCGTCTCATGTTGGCGTTACATTACATTGTTTCATATTAAATATGCTGCCTCTTTTAATCTGTGGGTTACAGATGCTTATTTCTTTTCACATTCATGGTAGTATTATCCTATTAAGGGTATTTGTGATTTATTATTGTCTTTGTAAAGGCCATCTCACAACAATATGCAATGCCATGTCTGGCTGCAAAAACGGATTTGTTTTACTAATATGGAACATGTTTGTGGACTGCTGTACTAGCTTTTCAAAATGCCTGTTGTAGAGGCAGTTATTTTAGATTTTTCTTCTGGCAGAAGTTTAATGGCATCATGTGTAATGACTGTGCCTATACTGCCTATAGGGTATGAACTCCTGGAACTTAGTATGTTGGTGACAATCATTGATGGGGTAGTCTTGGTGGATGAGCAAGCTCTGAGGCTATGTCCTACAATGCAAATGTGGCTCAAGACTTGGCCTGACCCAAGACTGAATTGAATTTCACTTCAGCTCACAGATGTGCCTATTCAATCTGGGACACAGTGGGCATTTTAAGGAGCAGGCACCAAATGCGCTTCCTAATTCAGTGACCACCCAAGAGAGACTTGCTGCCTGCTCTTTCCTAGCAAGAAACAAACTAGCTTGGAAACACACTAAGTTATTAAACTTTGTGTTTAAAATCTCTTCTCTTCCACCCATTCAGCAGAAAGTGGAAGCCATTAGCAGAATCCTGCAGTGAAATGGGTTGGAAGAGCAATGCACATACAGTGGTGGTGTTGCCTCCAGCTGGTTGGCAGCTGTGATGGTAGTTGCCTTTTCCCAGAGCAGACTGATGCCTGGCGATGTGAGCACTATTTCTTCTTGCCTCCAATCCAAATCTTTCTAAAAAGTAGCAGAAAATAGGGGACTAAGACTAAAGTATTCTTATTTGGGAATTTTCCCTGCTTCTTGCAGGGATGCTGAGCCATAGGGCAGGTAGTGTGACTGCCAGGAAGGTTAGGATCAAATACTAAGCTGAGAACCAAGCTAACACATCAGTGAAATGGAGTCAGAGGCTCAGTGGTGACCTCAATTCTCCACTTAACTGTTTCTATCAGAATGTCTTGGTGTTTCTCAAACTTAATTGAAAAAAAGACCAGGAAAAACAGAAGCTATGCCAACAAATAAAAATAATTTGTATAAGGGTTGGCCCAGAGGAGGCTGATAAGTTTAGTAAGATCAGAACTAAACTTTTTTATTACTTCTAAGTTAGTTCATCAGAGATGGCAGTACTCTGGGATATAATCAATATAACCAGGAATGGTTGTGGAAATAACAAATCAGTTATTTTTTTTAAAATCTTTTTAAAAGATGTATATTCTTGGTAGGTGAAACTTTGGCATCTAAAAAAGTTAATTTTACCAAGGTGTTATTAGTATGTAAGGAAAAGAATTTTTTAAGACCTCAAATATTTTTTCCTTTTTTTAAAACTACCTTTTGAGTACTGACAAAGATAATAGGTGTAAAGCAAAGAGATTGAAATAATCTAAGTCCAATCAAGCAATGTGCCACAAGGGTCTAGCTGTTCTAGCTCTTTCTGATGGCAGAAAAGCAAGCAGTGTAACTCAGAATAAATCATTTATAGCAAACACTGTCCCCTAAGATCCAGTCACAGTTTTCACGAGGTGTCAGGTAGCAGAATACTAATACTGATTTATAATACAGCACACGGCAGGATCTAGGCAAGTATATGCTGCTGAATAATAATCACACATGAGACTACATAGTCTCTGGAGACTTTCTTCTGTTATCTTCAACAAAGCACGTTTAAAGTGATATGAAAGGCATAGATTGGTGCTATCCTTAGAACTTCAAAAGTTGCTATAGCTTCACTTCTAAGTAAAAGCCAAGCCTTCTGTTAAGAATTCTGCTGTGTAGTGATGAAATTTGTTACAGTATCTGTGCAAAGTCATACTGTAATGGCACACTAAAACTGCAGGAGTTATGTCCACTTCCCAGAGCCTTTGGGCTTGCCATTTTTGATCCATGAGCCCCTTCGTATTGACGTAGGCCTGCAGGTAAAAACACATCTGTTACTTTTCTGTGCAAATACCCTAACATAGGCTTCTCAAGAATTCTGCTTGGGAGTTGACAGCAGAGATCTCAAACAGTGAAATGAGTATACAATTAGCTTTGTAACTTAGTATTAGGATATAAATAATTATAGCTAATGGAATATCCAATAATTTTCCACAGATAAGTAAACTGTATTATAAGAAAATGAAGCACTTTCATTTTCAAGAGAAATTTAGCTTTAAAGATAATCTAGCAGAATAAATCTTGCATCTGTCTTCAATATTTCTCAGGATGTCATGCAAGATTTTGAATATTATAAATCAAATTTTTTTAACAGAGTAAGAACATGCATTGAAATATTTAGCATTTGAAAAGTCAGTGTGTAACAGATGCTGTACAAAATTAAGTGTTTGGGCATATTTCAGAATTGATCAAAGTACTGTTAGGTTTTCACTAAATCTGAAGTTTCAGCAGACTGTGATGCCAAGCATTTGTCAGTAAAATTAGTTCAGTGCAACCAGTGGCTTGGGTTTTTTTGTCATAAAGCAGTGAAGACCAACAGATTTTTAATTAGCATTCTTACTTAAATATGGTCTGAATTAATGATCAGCGAGAGAAACAACTGTGCTTGTCTTCTATTTTGGTACATTACAGAGAGGACTTCTATTTGTAATTTGTCAACAAAGGTGTACTTTATTTGTTGCTTGGACTACTTGAAAACTTAGCCATCTCATAATTAATTGTGTTCATGGAAGAGATTAGTAAGTCTGGAAATAAGTTTTGGAAATATTTTGTGTTTTGAATATCATGACACAACTGTGTTCTCAAAAAAATCAATAAAGCATGGCCTGTCAAGTGAATTTTAGTTTGTTATTTCTAGGTCAATAAGCATATAGAAAGCATTATAATTAGGCATTTTGTAGTTATATGGCTCTTTCATTTCTCCAAAAAGCAATTTTAATTTCTTCTTACCCAGATGTTAAATATCATAACTAATGGTCTTCATAATGTTCTGTGCAACAGTTATCTGAAGATTGAACATTAGAATGCTAAAGATAGTTTCAGACCATTCAGGAATTAATTTTATGCCATCCCTCTTTGCAAAACTTGTGCATAAATTTATAAGCTGCAGTCTGTGAAATCCTGGTATGTGTATAATTTAGCAAAGTTTGTCAGTAGAGAAGGTCTCTGACTTCTGTTGAAGTGGACATTTCATCTTGAAGCACGGTATCAATAAGATGGAAGACTGTGGAGATAATCAGCTGCATTATTAGCAGAGTAAGACATGGGAATAGCTTTATTTCACAGTAGTGTCCTGAAAAGAGAAACAAGAAATGGGCAGTAGTAGCAGTGTTGGCTTTCCTTTTGCCTGCATTTATGAGGCTGTCTCAGAAATAAAACTCTATGCTGCAAGTCTGGATTTAGAAGGTTTGGAGATGCCCAGTTTTCTTACGTTTCTTGGGATACTTGAAAAAGTTATTGTGACCTTCATTTACCGGTGGTTCGCATGTATCAAAACAAATGAGTAAGGCATTAAATGTCAAGGGTGTTTTGCCTCTGCAGTAGTATTCATCCTGCAGGAGTCTTGAGTCTGAATTATCTGGAATTTCAACTGCAATTCACTTCATGGACAGCTTTGTCAAATAGTGACTTCGTTCCTTGGGGTTGTGTTGTTTTGTTCATCATATGCTGAAATAATTCTCTTCTGGCACTTAATATGCTGTGACATTTGAGGAAAAAACAGTCTTATTTCTACTGGGGAACAAATGGGAATATCCTACTAGGAATAACTTGGTTTGCAGCCTATCCTTTTGTTTATCCTTATCCTTTAATTAGGAAGCTATTTGTCACTATCTCCCTGTTCTTAAAGTGTTCAGTTATTTTTGGTTTTCTTTAGCGGTGTGAGGGAGGGAGATGGGACACAACACTAACCCCTGTATCTTTCATATTTAGAAAACATTTAGGCCTTCAAATAGGTTAATTATTGCCTTTAAGCTTACAGGTCTTCATTTAAATAATGAGCTTTTATGGACTCTGTCTTCATCAAACGTCAAATCATCCTGATGTCCCACATCCTGAATAGATATGTATTTAGGTCTCTGAGATCTCATATTTTTCAGCTAAAGCAGGTTAGGCAGACAGCTCCCTGTTGACTAAACATCTAGGAGGCTCATGTTCAATTGTTTACTCCAGCTGTGATGAACAGCTCTGAGCAGGATTTCTGTTTCATCAAACTCCACTTAAAGGAAAATCGGAGCACTTGGGGCCTGGGGGCTCTCAGTTACTGCTCCACTGCTACGAAACTCCCTCTTTTTCCATCTCAGTCTGATGCATTGTTTTCTTATCCAGTGCAAAGTGCCAGGTATTTTTCTTTGTACAAACCTTTCCTCTGTTGAAGTTACCAAATGGCCAACAGGAGAGGAAGAAGGGGGAACCTGCAAGAGAAAACAGTGTAATATATTATAGTGAGAGATACAGGTGGAGCTTTTTTTATTCCAATAAGATTTTAAATTTATATGCATGTTGTTTAGGCAATACCACGATAGACTTGTCAAAACTGAACAAATTATTCTAAATTACCTGTTTGTTCTAGTACAGCAGCAGACAGGTTCTCAGAATTCCATTAGAGAATTTATGTTCCACCAAAAATCAGAGCATTTCAAAAGTATGTGTAATTGTTGATATAAGTTTGTGACTTTAATTTTCCTATTGTAAAATTACTTTAAAAATCTTCCTCTCATTATAACCTAAACCCCATTATTTTGTTATTCTTATTATCTATTGATAATACGTGTTTATAGTAGTTGAATTAATAAAGGTGTACATACCTTGAGAATCATAGAATTGTTTAGGTTGGAAAAGACCTCTAAAATTATCAAGTGAAACTGGTAACCTAACACTGCCAAGTCCACCACTAAACCGTGTCTCTCTGCACCACATCTACTCATCTTTTAAATACCTCCAGTGACGGTGACTCAACCCCTTCCCTGGGCAGCATTTTCCAATGCTTGATAACCCTTTCAGTGAACAAATTTTCCTTAATATCCGTCCTAAACCTGCCCTGGTGTAACTTCTTTTGTCCTGTGGCCTGTTACTTGGGAGAAGAGACTGACCCCCACCTCACTACACACTCCTTTCTGGTAGTTGTAGAGAGTGATAAGGTCACCCCTGAGCCTCTTTTTCTCCATGCCGAACAACCCCAGCTCCCTCGGCTGCTTCTCTTAAGACTTGTGCTCCAGACCCCTCACCAGCTTCCTTGCCCTCCTCTGGACTCGCTTCAGCACCTCCATGTCTTTCTTGTCGTGAGGGTACTAGGCAGATTTTTTCATATGATTTTGAACTATCTTGCTTCAAGTAGGTAAGGAGTTGTGTTGTCATCCTGACACCTTCGTCCTTAATCAAGCTGATTTGTCTTCCTTCCTTTGCACTTGGGTGGGAATACTTTAAACAGAGTATTTATACAACCTGTCTATCTAGATAGGGTAAGCCTGAATATCTGTCTGTATCTCCTATTGCACTTGTGATCATAGGTGCACTTAATAGCTCTGAAAACCAGGCCTAAGGAATTAATTATAATGCCAGTTCCCTTGAAGTATTTTCTAGGAAAGATAGTTTAGAGAAGGGCTTGGAAATATGACATTTAAAACTAGTCTCCCACTGAGCCATATTAGCATTAGCTTTGAACACAATTGTGGTTTATTATATGCGTATCTGACAGCTCTTCTCTGAAAGACAGTAGTTTCTCTGTGAAGCTGCACTTTGGCATGCTACTAGATACTCCTCTGCATTTTTGTATTCTTTCGCTATTCTTCCTGTGAACAGATTCAAATACAAATTCAGCATTATCATTTGCAATAAAAATAATGCCTTGCGTTACCTCAGAGCTCTTGACCGAAATAATCTTTTCTAGCACCCTGGTGCATAGGGAAACTGAGATGTAAAGAGAGAATTCGCGAGAAGATTGTAGCACACTTACGATTAAAATAACACTTCCAATGTGCAAATTTGTGCTTAAATAAAAAGCACGTTCACTCATAAAATCAATAGTTTCCTTGCCTGTGTACTGCCAGAGCTGTTAGTACTTTGGCTGAGGTGCTAACTGATGGTTTTCTGCACCTTCTGCAGAGAGCAGAGTAGCTCACTTATTAGAGAGCATTTGGGTCCGGCAGCCTGTGCACCTTAGGATGCTGTGTAGGAGGATTGGATCCCAGGAGTGACAGTGTTCAGGAATGATAGTTGAGCTTTTCTGCATTTTCTGTTAAATCTAGTCTGGTCTCATGGACTGAGTAGCTGCATCTAAGTTAGCTTGTTAATGGGATTGAGATGTCCTTTTGAAGTGATTCTCCTGGTTCTCTCCACTTAACTGGGCTTTTATGCAGGTTGCAAAACAGTCTGAGTGCATGGGGGTTTTGGATGCCACTAAAATAAGAGATGTGATCCAGGAATGGACTTAGTGCATTCCAAATACAAAAGGGCATTCACTCCTTGAGATAAGTTTTTATTATTCATAATACAAAGTTCAAAAATTCATTCTGAACGTACCTATTTCATTTTGATTTCTTTGCGTATGGGTCAATGTCATCAGCACTGTTCTGTTCTACAAATCTCCTTTTAGACTGCACTGCTCAGTGATGGAGATATGGCTGCAGAATCTTACCCCCCCTCAAATTTCTTTATGATGTGATAATACTAGTGTCTTTTGTGGTTGTATTGAATTAAAACCTATAGTGATCATAGCATTTCTTTCAAGATGATATATTACTTTAGTCTTCTTTAGAATACAATAATTTTTAATATAAGGGTATATTGTCTTAATGTGATTCTTCACAGACATCATTAGTAACAACAACAAAATTAATTTATTGCTGGTGTAAAAGGAAGATGTTGTAGGAGAAATGACTGCAAATTTTCCAAAAAATTCTAATCAGCTGCATCTTTCTGAAACAATCTAAAATCTTGATTGCTGATTTGCTAATCAGTTTAAAATTAGAAAAAAAAAAAAGTCACTGAAAAAATCTTTTATTTATTCAGTTTTTTTGTTTTCTACACAATGAAAACTGTATATAGTCACTCTATGTTCAAATAGACTAGTCCGGATAAATTACACAGATGTGTTAATTTGAATCGCAGGTCATTTGCTTTATTTTATCTGATAGAAGTGATATCACGGATCTAATTTTGTACTCCAGTTGTGTTTACCTCTCCTAAGATACCTCCATTAGGCCAGGATCAACAAGAAATTATATCTGTTTTCATTTCCCTAAGTTGTGTTCTTCTTTCCTTGCTTAATATAATTACATGTTTCTCTGTTTTCCCACTGCCGTAACCTGTGTTGTCAATTAAGATCAGATAGGGAATTTAAAACAGTGGAAAGAAACAGAAGAAACAATCAAATATAAAGAGCTTAGGAGAAACACTTTGAGAAAGTGCAGTCTTCCACGTTACCAAAGGGAGAGGTAAAACTTATAGCACAGACAGTAAAGAAGCTCTGTACTGTCATATATGTCCATTTCTTTGCCCATAGCCAGAGAAGAAGAGCTGCAGAATGCTATAATGACTCAGTAGAAAAGCATAAAGTACTTGCTTGTGAGAAAAAACGGATTGTATTTTGAATGAATGAATTTATTCTCTGTGTACAAATTGGCTTTTATTTGAACACAGCTAAAAAAGCTGATTTCATCAGTAGGAGATCTACCCTTTGGTACTGCAGATGAAGATATTAATAAATAGAATATATTTATAGATGCAAACTAATCTCTGAACCCCGATGTTTATTAGCCTTGTCATTTAGTGAAGATCATGAAACAGAAGGTGCCAAAGCAGAAGATGCTTTTGAAAGGCTTTTTCTAGATAACGATTCAACAAAGTTGTACTAGTTCTTGAATTTTTCTATACCAAGTAATTTGTCAATTTCAGGCAATTTTTAAGTAACAAAATGTTTAGCTATAGTGACTGTTCTTGTGCAATGTTTACTGTTTCGTTATGGGACAGGGACATAAGTAGTTGTTTGAATTTATTGGAAGATGCAAGAACTGCTCTACTTGATGAGATTAATGGTTTGTGTACACAGGATGCTGCTCTTAACAGTGGCAGAATGAGATGCTGTTTAGGGGAGAGGATATGACCCTGGCCGCTCCTTGTGATCCATATCTCTTCTGCCCTCCAGCATTCATGGTTGTGGGATTAGGATGTAGAACGGTCTATTCATCCTTGTCTGCTCTCCTTAGTATTCAGACTGGTTATCTGCACCATGGAATTTCTTTCAAGTGTCAACAAGAGGACAGACTTCTAGTTTTCCTTTTCTGCATTCACTTCTGTGAAGACTTGATGTTTACAGTTAAATTTGATCTACCAGGCTTGTATTCTGGTAGTACCTAACTTGTTACCAGACTATTTTGTTAGTCTCTTGCAAGGTCAATAGTCAGTGCCCATGAACAACAAAACTAAATAGCCCACAAAACAGAAGAAGCTGTTACTCAAAGCTTAAAGAGTTGTAGAAGTGTGATATAGAAGGGGTTACATTTCATCCAAATACAAATATTTGAAAATTTCATTTCAGATCGGAATCAGCGGTTGCTTGGCAAATTTGTCTTTTCTGGACATAGAACCCAGAACCTGATGTGTCTATGCTAAAGAGTTGTTAACAGGTATCTCAATTTGCACTCTAAGAAATTAATTTTTTTTTCTATTTCTTTCCTTGCATTGAAAGAGGAGCATTTCCCCATGCTGGTTGAAGGCTTTCAGTATGCAAAGAATGAGGCATATTCTGCAACCTCTTACAGAACGTGCCAGTTTATGACCTATCTGTAAGCTTTTGAATTCGGGAGGGTTGGACAGTACAGGAACTGAAGTATGAAGTAGGATTAGTGACCATTGAGAAGCAAAGGAATCTGATTGATTGGTGAATTCGAAAGGTGGAATAGCTGCAGGGTCAGTTACTGTCAAACAGAATGAGAATAATGCCAAAGAATGTGTTTTTTAAGATCTAGGGGAATTAGTGAAAAGCGGTAGACCTTCAGGTACCTTTCTTCTCCTATCAATTTTAAAATCTAGTTAATTTAGCATTCTATTCTGATCCTGACAGCTACACCAGAGGCATGTTCCACCACTGGCATACTTCAGAGGTGTTCAAAAAGTATTGTGGTGAAGGCTGTAGAAACATAATTATATGGATAGGGCTTGGAGCTAACCTACACACTCCTTTAAGAAAAGCTTCTGTCTCAGCAAATCTGCCCTGTGGCTGGGTTGTCCCTAGGCCAGGTGAAGTAACACAAGCAATGTTACATTTCATTTACCATGGCTTCCCAAAAGTCTGGCATTTTCAGCAGCAGCCGATGTTTGTCTACTTACTCTTGCTACTATAAGAAATAATCTCACTGAAGTTGCTATGACATCTTGGGGGAACTTACAGTAATCTGTTGAGGAATTTTTTTGGCTAAATAAGTGTCTTCTTATTCTAGCAACATCTGGGTAAAGAATGTTCAGGGTTTTTTTTGTCAGTATTATCCCAGGATTTTGTCCAAACTCCATCCTTAAAATGAGTATGTTTGCCTTCCTTTAATTTAAAAAAATGTTTTCTTGAAAAAAAGTTATGACACAGACAAAGAAATCTATTATTGTTGATTAATGACATTAAAGATTTGAACTTGGAAAATTAATAAGACTTACTAATAAGGTGAATATGGACACATCTCTTCCAGTCTCCATTACTGCCTGGCTGTTTGCTCCTTTACTTCAATTTTCTGTATGACAAGTAGTGTTAACAAATATGCTCTGATTTATCATACCAAAAATTTCTTTGTTCTCTAAATCCCTGTGACTTAGCTAGGTGGATGTCTTTCGCCATGAAAGTTTTATTATTCTATTCTATCCTAACAAATACTGAAGTACTTATTTGTGTGTTCATATGGTTCAAACCTGCAGCATGTACAAATCTAAGGATAATCTCATCAGAGAAAATGTAGATCAGTTACTTCGATAGATTTGCAAGACAAATGCCTAGTATGTGTGATTCTTTGGAAACCATTCTCATGGTTTCAGCTGGGATGGAGTTAGCTTTCTTGCTAGCAGCTGGTCTAGTGCTAGGTTTTGGATTTGGGATGAAAAATACTGTTGGTGGCGCACTGGATGTCTTAGTTGTTGCTGAGCACTCAAGGCCTTTTCTGCTTCTCACACCACCCCAAGTGAGAGGGCTGGGAGGGGACGCAGTTGGGACAGCTGACCAAAGGGCTATTCCATGCCGTGGAACATCATGCTCGGCCTATAAAGCTGGGGGAAGAAGGAGGAAGGGAGAGACATTTGGAGTGATGGTGTTTGACTTGCCAAAGAACTGTTACGTGCCGTGGATCCCTGCTTTCCTGGAGATGGCGGAACACCCACCTGTCAAGGGGGAGCAGGGAATGAATTCCTTGTTTTGCTTTGTGCAGCCTTTGCTGTATTGAATAGGTTAAATTGTCTTTATCTCAACCCACAAGTTTTTTTTCGCTTTTACTCTTCTGATTCTCTTCCCCAACCCAACTGGGGAAGTGAGCAAGACAGCTGTGTGGTCCTAGTTGCCGGCAGGGACTAAACCACAACAACCAATGATGGAAATAGTTATTTTACTTATACCTCAGAAAAATAAGGATTTTCCCAATATTCAAACACCTGTTACCCTATTTTCCCTTTATTATGATATTGTTCTGTAAACTTTAGTTTCTGTTTATCTAGAAATCCATTTGTAAATTTGCTGTGAATTGCAATGATAATATTAGGACAACATCAATTTCTGTTGTATTTACAAAATGAAACACAAAAATGGGTGGAATTTATACCTTTTGAAATTAGCTTTGCAATGTTACTGCATAATTTTGTTATCTTCATTTTGCTAGGAGAACTATCCAGCATCTCCTGGGTTTTCTGGAAGACTGTCTTCCATGGAAAAGCTTCCTGTAAATGACAGTAACTTTCCACAGTTGTTATGTAGGATTGAGCAGTCACGATGCTCTCTATAGCTGTGGCTTGAGCCCAGATGAAAATGTTCCCCATTGCTGAAAAATTTCTAAATATTTCCCATGTTGATAATTTGCAACCAAGAGGAGATAGCAGCAGAGGAATCCACACTGATAAGTAATTTCAAATGGGGTACACATGGGGATTTCTACATATCTTCAGTACAATGTAATAATCAAACTACTGCTAGGAAATTGAAATTAATGACTTGTGGTCATAGCTGTAAACTAAATGTCTAATTTACTATTGCAGTGGCCTCGTGACAAGATAATAACTATTGCTTTTAGTAATATGTATATTTTCCTACATCTAGAGTTATCCTGCTGCTACCAGCAACCTCACCTCTGGGATTTTTGTTGTGAGTGGCACTGTCTACCCTGACTAGTTCAGGGATCTCCCATAAGCCAGTTTTGTACAGCTGCGTATGTCACAAATGGCAGGAATGCTCTGAGAAGTTGGCATATCGTTTTCTCTTCTGATGCTAACTATCTCAGGGATCTTTGCCACAGTGACTTCAATTTCCTCTGCTTGACAGACCTTATCTTATCAACTGCTTAAAACATGTTTACTAACACAATACAATCAGAGTTCTGTGCTTCAGATGCCAAATTATTCTGTAAGCCATTGATCTTTATTACAGATTTGCAGGGTGTTGCTAAATACATTAGTAATTATACATCTGGGCTGTCATAGCATCTACTCTTGGGCAATCTCCTTTTATGTTGCATTTGATTGATAGTTAGTTATAGACTTGATTCAAAATTAATTTAAAATCACAGTGCTGCCATACAAACCAGCTCAAGCTACTTTAACATTTCAGCCTAAACCTAAGGTGAGAGGACTGCTTCTATAATAAGTCGTACTTAATCATATATAAAATGTACCACTAGCATTCATTTATCTGTCCAAGGCAAACATAAAGGCCTGGATTTCTAGTAGGTGGCCATCTCTCTGCTTCCAGGAGCACAGTGTCAAGGAATCTAAAAGTAGTAATAATTATGCTGTTTGTTGCTTTTCCTTTCTCGGGAGAAGAGGAAAGAATTCATATATACTATTCCAAAAATATTGATAAGTAATAGAATATTTCTATTAAATGTGATTAATCATCTAAAATAAAAAGGTTAGCTCTTAAAAAAATACACATTCGGTTTAAGAATTCCTTTACATGTGAATTTCTTTTGTGGTATATTGACAATGGTGAGGAAAACCAGTTTCCAATAAGGTGCACAAGGAATGGAGTTTCAGAAGATTTGTTTTCTATTAGTATAAGGAGGGAGCAAGGACAAGACACATATGGGAATTATTGCTTGCATGAGAGAGGCAAAGATCTGTAGATCTGAACACCTCTATATAGCCCAGATTGGAAATTTGAGGCATGATCACCATCAGGCTCGTGATTTTACAGCTCTAGTGTACCATACTTTATGCACAAGGGTAGTTCTGTTTGCAGGCATATTCTGTATCAATATATGGAAAAAAGTGAGGCTTACATAATTCACTCAGAATTATGTTCCTAATTTTTTGCATGATGTTCCTGTATGTGCAGATTTGTTTAAAGCAGAACTCCTTTTGAAATCAAAATCTCTAATCGAAAGATAACTGTTTTTTCTTTATGTGCTCCATATTATGATAAATCTTTTACAATTAAGTACAGCTTATATTGAAATGTCGTTGTAAATTCTGTCTTTAAACTATTTTTAATAGTAAAGCTGCACATTTACCTGGCCTATATTAAAATCCTACCTTAAATGCTGTACTCCTATATATGTTTAAATGCAACCCATGCCCTTCTTTCATGAAGCTATTAAAATAAATCGTTTCTCAATTTAACTTGAAAACTGAGTTTAAATGCTTTTATGTTTTGCTTTCATCTCTATAGAAAATTTATTATCAGAAAAACCTAAACACAGCACCTTTTGTTTCTCCAAAGACAGGAAGTCATAAAAATTTTAACAGTTTAGAAACTAAATTTACCTGTATAGAAATACGGAATTGTTTTACAGAAAGGTACAAACTCTGTTAAAAAGAGAGAGAATTCAGAAAGGTCATATTATTGAAAATTTAAAATTTTAATGCATATGTTCACTTCTTTTATTAAAGTAGCAAAATTGTCTATTTCATGTCTGGAAAAAAAATTTAATGTACTTTGCTTGTAATAAGTATGCCAAAACTTTCCAACACACAGGTGCTTTAAAAATTCAGGCTTTATATCAGAAGAATATTGATGTTTACTTTGTGGGAATGTAATATTTATTTAGCAATGTGAATCTGCTAAGGAAATATTTTGTTTTCTTTTTGCAGCAAAAAGGTAATTTTTGATGGTAAACTGATTAAATAGTTGATAATTATGGTTAGGCATTAGTAATTTGCTTCTATTTGTTTTATTTCTTTATGCCTATTTTATGCTTATTTTACGTCTACTTCAGCAACATTGGTGATGAAATAATGAAATTGAAAGGAAAACAACAAAATAAACATCTTAGGCTTTTAGAGGCAAATTCCAGTAGTATGTACAATAGATCACTGCTCATTCATGGTCTGTTGGATATATTCATGCAGGTGAGTTACATAGATCATAAGAAATAAGGGAATTCTCTCACTTCTTGAAATCATAAGTAATAGGTCTTTTGCTAATTAGATTGTAGGAGTAGGATCTAAAAAAAACAGGTGGGGAGGACAGGAGAGGTTTAGATTGGATGTCAGGAAACATTTCTTCACCGAAAGGGTTATCAAGCATTGGAATAGGCTGCCCAGGGAAGTGGTTGAGGCACCATCTCTGGAGGTGTTCAAGAGACGGGTAGACATGGTCCTCAGGAATATCGTTTAGTAATTTTTATTTCTAATAATTTTTTTATTTCTAATAATTATTTCTAATTATTTATTTATTTTTTTGTCAGAGTTAGGTTGATGGTTGGACTAGATGATCTTTAAGGTCCCTTCCAACCTAGACGATTCTATGATTCTATGACATATATTTTGTAGGTCATATGACCAAGCAGGACGTATCTACACTTCCATTTCAATATAAGCTGCAGCTCAAATGCTGGTGAGCTGTCCCTGAGCGAAGGGATTCTCAGAAGGGGCCGGGGGCAGTTGATCACTCGGTGGCTGCCAGGTGTTTCCCAGGCTGGGGAGTGCTGGCTCAGAGGCTGTGCTGGTGGTGCAGGGTTCTTGCGTGAGGGTGAGGAATTAACACTGTGAAACATCAAAACTATGGAGGTGAGAACTGCTGTTTTCTACCATTATGAAATGAAATGTTTTATTTATAAAAGTGAATGATATGCTACTACTGTTCTATACCTTCTTTGCTGTGCTATAACCGGACTACACAAAACGCAGTCAGGCTTTGAAATCTGGTCACAAACATTATTTTAATTTTTCTTTCTGCTGCTGTGTTTTCAGTGGTTATCCTTAACCTTTAATACTATGTGCTGTTTTGCACATTGGAGAATGTTCTTAAGTGGAAGGAAGACCATGGTTTTACATGTTGTAATACCCTTGTCATGACCTTCTCCTAAACTGTTGGTGAGTGAAGGCTGCACCTTCTGGATAGTTCTTGCTGGTGGGCTGTGAAAGCAGGTCTCTGACACAGTAGGTGTGAGGTCGTTTCCCTGCTTACAGTGAGAGGTTGCTATGGTATGTAAAGAGGAGCTGCTCTGAGGGTCTTGCTGGGCATGTGTGCTGCCACAGGCAGCACAAAGAGGAGTGACTTCCTGTGTTGGACAATAAACTGTCCAATAGTTCTAGAAAGGTGTATGGGATAAGCTTAAAATAAAGAAGATCCTGAAGATTAATGAGACCTCCAAATACTGTAAATAGCAGTTTTGTAAGGAAATGTGAAAAAAGGGTAATAGATTAACTTACGGTACAGTTGAATATTTATAAATTTAAACTGTTTTTTTATTTCCCTTTTATAGAAAAAACATATGCAACTGTTAAATACTAGTAAATATTAAGAAAAATGTAATTAACTTTTGTTCTTTAAAACTTCACCTGTAAAATCACCAGTAAGACTTGGTAGGAAAAAGCAGTCCTGTCCATGATGTCCACATGACCTTGTGACCAAGCTTTCCTTGAACAAACCAGAAAGAGAACACTTAGGTAAGGTATGTGCTCTCAAGTTGGCTGAAGTTTGTTAGTTAATAATAAGAATGTGGCTGTCTTCTGCCTCACTGCATGCCATTGAGTTACAAGCTGGCTGTTTTACAATGCTGGGAAACGGGTATTCTTTAAAGGATGTTACAGAAACATCCTTATTACCTACTAGAGAAACGTGATAGAAATTCTTCACCATCATAGGTGAGGATATGTGCAGGTTTAAAGGCCCATATTTAAAGTAAGGTAAAGATACTAGAATGTTATACGTGCCCATCAGGAATGTTGATTGTGAGGAAAAAGAATTTTGGAGATCATGAGGGTTTTCCAGAGAAAGCTTGTTTGCGCAGATTGTGGTTTACTGGGGAAAGAAAGGTCTTTGGGAAAAAAACCTGCAAACCCCAAAGAAACAAACAACACTGGTGTCCATATTCTGTTTGTATAGGTGCAATAGACATTAACACCTTTGGTCAAAAGGTCCTAAGACTTTTGTGGGATACAACAGTCAAATTGACTGTCCAGCTCATACTTAACCTCATATAGCATAGATACCTTCTTTTGGAAGCTGTAAGGTGTTAAAAGTGTGTGGTTTCATTGGTCATCTTGTAGATCAGAGCATGTCTGAGATGTAAGGAAAGCACTCCTTGTTTCCACAACTTAAAACCTAGTGCACGAGACTGGACTACATTCAAAATAAATGCTTAAACATATCTTAATGAATTTTTCAATTGCTTTTGCTCCAGAGCAATGACAACCTATTCCCTTCTTTTTAAAGGCTATCACACAGATGGGCTTGGTTGCAAATGTCAGGTCTGTATTTCTCTGCAAGCTGACAATTTCACTGCAAGCTTTCAGGCAGACCAAAATTTCAGAGTCCCCTCTCATGCATTCTGATGTTAAGCTGCCGGGAATCTATCAAATGGTATTTCTGGGCAAGATGGAGGGTATTTAATTGACCCAGATAACTTTCAGATAATTTTCATAAATCTTATTCCCTACTCTTCTTGGTCCATATGTCAGCAACTTTCCTGTGTGCTCAGATTTGTATGATGAAAACGTAATTCTCAGATTCAAGGAGTAACCTTGAAAATAGGTATTAATAGTAAACATCTAACAAAGTCAAGTATACGGTATTGGTCTTAATATTTTGTACAATTATACTTTCCTAATTTTCTACCAAGCCGTAACTGAATCATAGAAATTTTAATATGCGTATTAACAAGCTTATGGGCTTTTTTGTTGTTGTTTTATAGCTAACAGTAATCTTGCATATACATCACTTTGATTAAAAATTTAGAAATCAAACTCTTTAATATAAAATCACACTGAGTATGTTTATCCAGTAATCAAGTTAAATACAATCTTATGCGCCTGGTTAGCAGATCAAAAATCTAAACATGGGCTCAAGGAATACAGAAATTCTATTTTTATAGAACTTTGTAGAAATTCTTTATAGCATTTTTTTATTTCTTCACCAACAGTTTGAACTTCATCTGCAGTGAGAATATTACTTGTCATTGAACAAGTTAATTTTTTTTTTTCCATTTATAATCTTCCTTTAATTTTGAGGGATAAACTCCTCTGTCTATGGGAAAGTTGGACTTGGCTTTCAAACAGTAACACTTTTAACCTGTGGTGTTTTTCAGAAACACAAACTTAAAATTTATGAGCCAGTTCTATAACCTCAATATCTGTCATTATTTGGAAAGGTATAGCTCAGTATCTCCCCATTGTCTTGATTAAGAGTTCTATGTGTAGGTTTTATGTAGTTGCTTTGGCTCAAATGATGGAGTCTCTGCTCTAATTCTCCATTTGATATGATCAGTTCATGTTCCTCTCAACGTAACTCAAGTGTATTGATGATACTAGGGTAATCATAAGGGTTAAAGTGTGCATCACTGACTGCTCATGCAGTCAACATAACTATAGAAGTTTGTGAAGTTATCAAATCCATTTTGTTGCTATCTGGTCTGTTGATAATCACAAAATAAACAGAAATAAACTGGATTATAAAAGGCTTTCTGAATATCAGTTTTCCAGATCATTAAGGCTGCTAATTATTGAAGGTAACTGCCCCATAAAGCACAGATGTAGAAAAACAGCATCGTGTTTTGCAATAGAGGTTTCTATTTCTGAGTTCAAGTAAGGTTTCATGAAGTGTGATGGATTTAATAGTGTAGGCTTGTTAGAGCTTCTGTGCAAAGAATTCATGAAGGACAGGCCATGTCTATGTACTACTGCTTCTTGTGGAAAATGTCATTTTGTTGATTGCTTAAAGTCTAGTATAGACATGAGTTTTAATCCAAAAACCCCCCAAAATACTAGTTTTCTATCGAACACCTTATCTATTGAGTTAACTCGCACTATTACTCTGATGTGTTTATTATACCTGCTTTCACTTTCACGATCAAATACCAATGTAGTCTGTGACATCTGGAGGTATTTTTGTGTTTATTGTCAGCAAAAGACGCAGTGCAAAGAAATTGCAGTTCTCATGCAAATGAATTAGCTCTGATGTTGTTCATAACCCTAAAATTACTCTATGATGTTGACAGAAATCCACTTTGATTCTCACTTTTTCTTCCAGAAAATGTGCTAGAAACAGCAAATGTTTAGGCGGAACTTCTTATGTTCAAATGTGTGCCCATTTCCTCTTGTCCTGTCACTGGGCACAACCTCCCTCCACCTGCTGGTCACACTCTTCCTGATGCACCCCAGGATGCCATTGGCTTTCTTGGCCACAAGGGCACATTGCTGGCTCATGGGCATCCTGTTGTCCACCAGGGCTTCCTGGTCTTTTTCCTCAGAGCTGTTCTCCAGCAGGTCATCCCCCAACCTGTACTGGTGCATGCGGTTATTCCTCCCCAGGTGCGGCACTCTTCACTTACCTTTGTTGAAATTCATCAGGTTCCTCTCTGCCCAACTCTCCAGCCTGTCCAGGTCTTGCTGTATGGCCGCACAGCCTTCTAGTATGCCAGCCACCCCTCCCAGTTTTGTATCGTCAGCAAACTTGCTGAGGGTACGTTCCATCCCTTCATCCATGTCATTGATGAAAATATTGAAGAGGACTGGACCCAGTACTGACCCCTGCTTCTTTAATCTGATTGTTTGAAACAGTTTCTCTTCCTGTAGGATGATACAAATTTAGCTAAAGCTTATAGTAAGTATTTTTCTTTCTCTCCTGAATTAATATTCTTCTTCATACTATATAATAACATTGTCTTTGTTAGGTATGGTTTGATAAACAGACATGGTATTTTGTTACTTATTTAGAGCTCTTTTTGCAGAACTTCCCTAATGAAGTATGTGACTGTATCTAATAATGCAAACAAATAGATTTGACTACTTTTCTATGGTTCACAACAAAAATGGTTGCAGGATCTGAGGTTAAGGCTTGCCTTACAAAAGTCAGTTTTATCAGCAGTAGGTTTTACCTCACTAGTTTGCAAGCAGCATTGCTGTAAATTCTCTTGATTTCAACATTATCCAAATCTAGAAGTCATAATGCTGTCAATATTTATAACTAAGGTAAAATATTCCCATTTTGGAAGAAATCCTGAGGAAATGTGAAGAGGAATAGCTTTGTAATTTCTTTCAGGATGTCTCTGAAGCCCATTGGAATGGAAATGAAAAGCACTGTCTGCATTATCCTTCATCTTACTTGAGTTCCACTATGTCCTTGCAGCAAAGAAGTTATTGGTTCCATTTATTAATATAAACGATATTCACGTATCTTGATCTGGTTTACTTTCCCAGATAAAATCTCCTCAAACATCTTTCTGTCTTAAACCTCAGATACACAGGATATTACTCGGATCGAGTCTCCTGTCTCCCCCAGTACTGAGGCAAATGATGCGGGGCAAGGCTAGTTGCTGTTTAGATGTTATTCGAATGATTCTTGTGAAGTTGTTGCTGCTTAAAACCCTTTCAGTGGTTTTAAGACACAACAGGTAGACAAAGCACTGGGATTCTGCTTCATCAAGAATATAGATGAAGTAGGCTTTGGGACCATATAGTATTCCCTGCAGACTTCATCTGGGTATACAGAAAAAGACAAGATAAAAATTGAGAGAAAATATGGTGTTTTAAAGTAGGGGGAGTAGGAATTTTTGGGTGTCATAGATCTAAAAATAGTGGGTTTTTCCTGAAATTTGTTGTAAATATTGATAAGCAGAGCTGTCATTAGAAGATCATCATTGATAAACCCCTTCTTCCATTTTCCCTCCTCTTTAGTCTATCTTTTCCTGGTCATAAATAATGTTCCTGACAGTTTTCAGTGGCCTTATTTCTGATTCAGACTGTTCCTTAGCCATGTGTTCCTATGCTGGTATTCTTTCTGGTTTTGCTTAAAAGACCCTGAATTTTATGAAGAGTTCCAGAGGTTTTATGACAATCCAACATGTCATTCTCCAGTGTTAGTGAAGGAAAAAAAGGGAACAAAAAATCACATACGCCAGAGTCTTCTAAAGACCACTTTCTGCCTCAGCTCTACGTAACTCCAAAGGAAGATGTTGCTCTGAGGTTTAGATCCAGGAAAAAAAATTCAAAGTCAGATAGTTTGGAATCTTGCACATTTTCTCATCTCCATTCCAAAGTGGAAAAAATCCCTATGTAGTACTTCCCTATGGGGTTGTCTCTTGCTTTCTTTTTACATTATTGATAGCCATTTTTCAGGATCTGACATTTACGTTCACATCAGGGCTTACATATACACTTAAAATGAAAGAATCTCTCCTGTGCTTTGAGACCTTAAAGGTTTGAAATCTTGTTTTTTAACTTTGCTTATTCATTCTGGCAAACTGAGCTTCAAAGAGTGCACGTTATTGGCATGGAAATTGTCTATCTTAATGCGGTTTTTAGCCCCATTCTTCAGTGGAATCATCCAATAAGAACAAAAAATGAAAGTGAATTCAATTTGTGTCTGCTATACAATCATGTATACATTCTAAAATGCAAAATACAGAAATTCAACTATGTTGCCCCAAGAAACACCTATGTAAGCAGTGTTAAAGTCATTGACTTTAAGTATATTTCACCTTAAAAAGGAAGGAGGATTTTAAGCCTTTCTTTCCTCTCTTAAAGCACACACACAGTTCACAGATGCATTCTGTATGAATCTTAATAGGCCTAGGGCAGAGCAGTGAAATCTTTGACAGTGAGTAGTATAGTGAAGGAACAAATAGCACAGATGAATAAGTTTTTCTTTAGTTGTGGCTTGGAGTTGTTTGTGGATTACAGAAAAATGGGAGACAAGTATGCTGACCTTCCTACTTAAAAAGTTTTAGTTTTGTAATGTTGTTTAGTTCTATAATTCTGCTTTTCCTTTTTTTGTACATACACAAATCAAAGCTCACCAAAGGCAATCTTGCATAAAGTGACAGCTGTTTATTTAAATTATCCTAGCCTCATTGTATTTCCATCTTTCTCTGACAGACATATGTTCACTTGGTGCATTAGAAATAGATGCACATATTGTTTGCCATCCTGTAGTAACTGGGGACTGGACAATACCAGTTGCTCAGACAGTTGTGTTATATTTGAGATCTATTTAACAAGTGGTGTTCTTATTTTTTATTTTAATCATTTTAGTGGCCCATATGTTTGAATAAACATTCGGCTACTTTGTATTAGGAGATATGATTAATTGGTCATAATAACACAAGAGAAACACCAACTGAATGCATAGCCTCAAGTATGTAACAGGTTAAAACTGGCCTGAGTTTGCTGCAAGTATAGGTTACAGGATATACGAAGGCAGAATGATTTGTATCCATTTGGAATTTTAAAGTGGATTTAGTGTGAAAAGAGGTAATAAAAGTCTATAATCTTTTTCACTGTGTTGAAAAACACTTCTAGAACTGCACCATCTTAAACAGTTCATTTCTCAAACCGAGTTTGAAAATGTTTATCTTTATTTTTCCTGAGGGACAGGAAAGTGAATATATTTGAAGGACACAGGGGGGAGTATACAAGCTATTGTTATCCATGGAAAAGAAACCTAGGTAGCCTTTCCACCACCAGGCAGAGCAGGCACAGGGCAAAAGAACTGATCCTGAGAGGAGAAACTTCTGAAGTTTTCAAAGAAGGTAGCATAGTTAATCCTCGATACCTAGTCACTGCTCCAGGTAATCCTTCCTGGTCAGCTCCCAAGTGGTGGAGCAACCCATGCCCCCAGTTGTCACTCTCCAATTCTTATGAGTAGGGGGGTTGATTAATACTTATAAATTCCAAGTTGTATTAACTCAGAAATACAAAGTTCAAAGGAACTGTGTTCTTAAATCCTAGTGGAATAAAACGTTTGTGCTTAGATCCTCATCCAACTCACTATTTTACCCTCTTTCTACTATATCTCTTATAGTCTTTTAATGCTTCTGTAATTCTCATTCTGACAATATGAACAAATAATGGAAAAAAAAAAAAGCTGGCTGAAGCAATGAAATTGAACAGATAACAAGATCACAGAATGATATGGGGTTGGAAGGGACCTCTGGAGATCAGCTAGTCCAAGCCCCCTGCCAAAGCAGGTCGACCTAGAGCAGGTTGCACAGGAACTTGTCCAGATGGGTTTTGAACGTCTCCAGAGACAGAGACTAGCAGATGAAGGGAAGCTTCTTTGATTTCTCATTGTCCACTCTTTATTTGGAATTATTTCTTGTTGGTCAGGTTTTTGAAGCCCATGGCATCACTGTGTATTTTGTTATTTTGTTTTTCATTGTGGTTTTTTTGTTGTTGGTTGAGGGTGGTGTGTTTGGTGGGTGTTTTTTGTTGTTGTTTTTTTTTCCAAAAAAAGCCTCTACTTCCTTGGTAGTTCAAAGTGGTTGCCACAATTTTTTAAATGAGGAACTTGCTACAGTTACTATGACTTTCTTGATTGCTTTACCATAAAGACTCTTGAATTTGGCTTTTTTCTGAGGGCATCAGAAACTAACTGGTATACAACCCAAGCAGTAAATAGTAACAGTTTCTAAAGCTGAGCATCAGTGTTATGTATAGTACTCTTGCCCTGGGTATAGGGAGGATTTGAACAATGATAATGATCTCTCCTGTTCGTAGTAGCTTGGTTAACTCTTAGAAATGTTCTAAGAGATCTACTACATCTTAATGTATGTAGTCTCGTCATGAGTTTCATAAGGATGACAGCTGATGGTTTGAACATCCTTTAAAGGGTACTTATTTTGCTAATTCTGCTGATGAAACCAGATTTCAAAAATAGTCCTGAAAGTTTTTAATGTCCAAGTCAGTACTATTTTTGTATAAATAGAAGATTTTGCCTTTTTGTTACATGTTGTTACAGCATCCCTATGATCAACTAGATGTAGTTTTGCTTGAGAGCAAAAGGCAGACCAAGTTTACCTCAAATCTTTCATTCTGAATTTGAAGAATTTATTAATTTATACTTTGGTTTTTACTAAAAGTAAAGATTTGGAAAAGAGCATATCTTGGCAAACCTTTAAATATTGGAGTTATCTACAGGTGCATTCTAGCTATCTGGGTTTTTCAGATGTAGGTACAAGCATTACCGAAATACTAATGTAACTCTAAATGTATCATTGGTTATTTGGTCTTGCTGGGAATGAACAGTATTTGCAGATCTTGACTATGTTAATAGCAGCAGGCGAACAATGAAACTGTAGTTCATGTGGAAAAAAGCTTTTTTAGAAATTGATTATTTTGAGGAATGTGTTAAAATTCCTCAAAAGCAATGTACTTAAGTTTAAGCAATGTATTTAAGTAGAAGTATCTGCTATAGTTATGTACGTTTGAGATATGCATGGATATGCAAAATGCAGTTTGCAGTCAAGAGGTTGCTGCAAGATAAAAACATTGATCGGTTTCAAGAATTAAACTGATTTCATTATCTGTAAACTGTAGTTAATGAAAGGTGGAATATTTTGTCTTTGGATATTGTTCAGCTTACACAATTTTGAAATACAAGAAAGATTGTGAGCATTGGGGAAGAATTGTAGGAGCTTGCACTATTCCTGCATTAATGCAAATTGAAACTTTCTTATCCTGTCAGTTGATCAGGATAAAGAGTTTTACATTATGCCAAGTATTGGGATCATAAGAACATTCGAGCCTGTCCTCAGGATTTGTTTCAGGTATTAGAGAGGCTAATTAGAGGATGTTTAAGTTTCAGGGTTAAACACTTCTATTTCAAGCCATTGTCAATTGCAATAGGAAATTTTTAAAAATTTATTTTCTCCAAATTAATGTTATTAGCAATGAATCAATGTGTTATTAATATAAATATATGTTCTTACATTCATCAAAGGAATTCCCAAATGTTAGCACCTTAAGCTCTACCAAGTTGAATGGAATTCTTTAAAGTAATTTGTTTCCTGCTCTGACTGGTGTGTGCTCTTCAGTTTTACGTATTGTGCTTTGTGTTACAAGATAAAATTGGTTAATGTTGTCCAACTTTTGGATTATCATGCCCTAATCCACCAGTTCTAACATTTTACCGAGTAAATGCATTGAAAAAGCCTCCCTTTATTTATTTCTGTTTCAAAATAGTAATATCAAAATCGATGTAAATCATTCTGAAAAGTCAATGCTATCGTACTTCCTCAAAGGACTGCAGATCTAGTTTGTTTTTATTTGAATGGCCTGGGTAGAATTCAAAAAGGTATTAATAAATAAAAATTACGGCAATCAAACTTTATGTAATGAAGCATCACTCTTGTTGATGTAGGCTACCAAGCAACACTTGCAGGGGGGGAAGCAAAATACTTTTCCAAATTATACTTCAATCATTTATTATCTTTTAGTAGGAAAGCAGAATATGGACATAGCAAAGTTTGTTTCAACATCCTTTCTTTTTTGTTCTATCTAGTGTTACTAAACTAAGTGTATTTATGATACACTTTGTGCGTGTCTTCTCAGCTGTTACAGTGAAAAATACTACAGTACTGTCATAAAATAAATAAAACCCTGAGTGAACGACATACAGTACAGAGACTTTGACTTTGCTGTGATTTTGGTATAATGTTCCTCTTTCTCTTTCTTCCTTCTTATGGCTTGCTATTAATCTCTGATGCTTCATTTTGAATCATCCCATTTCCAGTAGCAGCGGAGTTTAATGAACTTCCAAGGTTATGTGTGCATGAATGTACAGGAAACTTTTGTTTTGTTCTCTTCTTTTTAAAGAAAAAGAGTACCATCGGAGGCTTACTGCTTTTGCATTGCATTTCCAAAAAAAGCAAACAAACTTTGATTAGCGTTACAAGCTACAATAAGAAACTGGCAGTATCATGAGGGCAGCACGCTCAAAACCTATGCTTTTTGCTCTAAACTGAGATAACTTAAGAACAGTACTGACACTAATGGAAAGAACCTTCTCAATATGGTGAGAAAGCTCATTACAAAGCAAAGAAAATAAAGAGAATGAGGGGAAAAAATCTACAAAGGTTTGTAAAGATTTGCAGCAAACGAAAAAAAATATCTTAATTGTGAAAGCTACATTTGCAAGAAAGGAACCCTTCTGTACTTAGAAGGCCACAGGTAACTCATCTAAACACATTTGCACCAAAAGCAACCACTGAAGATGAGGGGGACTTATTTTTACCCATTTCAAAACTGTAGGTGCTGGGGGAAACCTGCTACAAACCAGCATCTCCAAATCAGTAAGCTAGATGACTTTGAAAAAAACAAAGGGAAAATATCAGGGTGTGGAAGAGTGGATAAATTATTTTTAACGTTCTTCGCATATCAACTTCGTTTAAGGATTTGGAATAGTGTTCCTTGGCATAAAAGATGGCGTGAGATAACTAACAGTTCTTCTATAAGAGATAGCTTTTTTCAGTTATTTTTTTAAAAATCTTTTCTAATGTGGAAATGATACTTTTAAAAATTTCTTAGAAGAAACTTCAGTCCTTGTTTGGTAGCATGATGACTCAGTCTGACCCATCAGGAACATTAAAAGCTTCTTTAAGGAAATACAATGACAGGGAAGCTCTAAGAAAAAAGGCTGGAGACAATGTTATTTCTAGTATCTAATAAACTATCTGCAAAAGATATGTGAATAATCTGTGAATAATACGTAACATTGCCGCAATGTGTACATACTAGATTCTTCGGTATATGCTTTCCCCTTGCATCACGCTCTAGAAATGCTTTAAATGATTGATACTAATTATTCATCAGTTCAGCAATCCAGCAGCAGTCAGTCATTGGAAACAGCATTTCCTTCATTGTTTGCAACTGAAAAAAACCCCTTTGCTCCCAAGCAATTAGATTTAATTTTTGTTTGTTCTTCCCTACTTCTGGCCTAAAATGTTTCTCATTACTATCTAGAGAGAGTCCATGGACCTATGTAAACGAAAGGCTTGAGGAGAGTGGAATAAGTAGTTCTGGGACGTTTGCCCAGTAACATCAGTGCTCAGCAGTTTCTCATTTAGCTTGATAGTTTCCAATAAGAAAAGATCTTTTCTGAACAGCGAAATGAATACTGCGTATACCTGTCATTTTCCCTGATTTGCTTTATACTCGGTTCTCTTGAATATTTATTGATTCCTATATTACCAGTTTGAGACCCTTTCATGCCTATTATGTATACCCTCTACAATTTGATTTCCAAAAATCAATATACTGTAACTAAATAGATGTTTCTATTTTCTGCTTACAAAACAAAAGCAGAACCCCAGCAAGGTTACAGTGTAAAATGAGGAAAATACAGAAAAAGTTTCAAGTGCCTTGTAATGTGCATCTTTTCTTGCAACTTATTTTGAGTTTGTTAGAGAATTAGCTTTATAATAAATACAATACTACAAAGTTGTTAGAATATCCTTATTAATCAGGAAGCTTAGCTTTCAAAGTTAAAATACTATGTACAATTACACTGATTTTTTCACCCCTAAAGCTTAGTTTGTAGGGAAAAAATGGAATGTCAACTTTGTTAAAGTACTTCTGAAATGAAACATTTTGCTATTTTACTTGGTATTTTTAGCTCTACATGCTAAATACATGTTAAAAAAAAAAAAACAAAATCATTCACTTGGAATGACTTTTCTGTAAATTTCCCCATTTACTCCTATATAAAGCCTGAGGGAGTTAGTCTGGATTCAGTTCTTTTGTACTTTTAACCTTGAATGATGGAAGTAAAAAATAAACTTACCAAATCTGTGGATGACAATGACCTGGAAGGGCCTGCAAACAATTTGGAGGACAAGGTTACAATTTAAATTAACCTTCATAAATTGGAGAAATGATACGAATCACACAGATAACGTTCAGTAAATAGAAGTGTGAAGTACCACATTTGGCAAGGAGAAATGAAAAGCACAAATACAATGTGAGGGAGTATTGAGTAGCTGATACTAGGTGTAGGGAAGGATGTAGCAATCCGAGAGTCATAAAGTGAACACGTCAAGAATATTGTGTGTTCAGCTGTATCTTTAAGAGGCATTAGTCCAGAGCCCTGCAAGTAGAGGTTTGAATAAGTGAGTTTATTTATTGTGGAAAACACAAGACTGAAGTAGGCTGATAATTCTTCTAGAATATCTAAGTATTTTAAAAAAGAAGGAAAATCAAGTATGCTTCATGATGTTCAAGAGTAGGATTAATACATTAACAGACTTTTAGAATAGTGAGTAGTAAAGTCCTTATACCTCAGAGAGGATGAAGGTTAGAATAAGTTACTTAGAGTCTAAGTAGTGTGTTTTCAAGAGCAGATTAGGTATAATAATGAATAGATGGACAAATTAGATGGACGTTTCTAGACCTGTATCTCTTTTCATAGAGTTTTGTGATCTTTAAATTTTTGTCTAAAAACAAATTCAGAATGTGCATATAATGTGTTTTGTACCCTCTGTCCTATGCACCTGTTTAGTCTTCAGCGTTCCTGTTGGAATACTTACAAATTTTATTGAAAATTTGATAGAACTTTTCTTGTTTATGAAATCTTCCAACAGTAAGTGATGTTCAGTGTTAAAGCCCTATGCTCAAAATGAGGTTCAGCCCAGCAAAGAATAAAGCCTCATAACTGCCCCACCCAAATCTCCTTATATTATTTGGTCTTAAATTAATTAATTACAGATAATGAAAGTAAATTACACTAAAGAAATTACCGGTCAGTTGTGACAGGCAGTGGTATTCATTAATCAGACTTCTGCAGATGAAAGCAAACAAATCTAATCAAAAGAAAATGAAATTTCTTGTTTACTATATAATCATAAGACTCCTAACTATAAATTTAACTGATTATAAAGGAATATAAAAACCTTCAAAATGATAGAAAATGAAAACTAGAAAAAACCTCGATTATAAATATTTTGAACAAAAGTTTTATCCAAGATACCAGTGATTTTTATTGAAATCAAACATTAGCATGATTTCTGAAGACAAAGTCTGCATCTTAAAATTTTCACTGATTCTTCTATGTACTCAAAATGCATCAAAGGTGTCTTTTAGGTTAATTTGGCTAATAATGGCCACATGGTACAGAACAACATGTAATTTTGGATTTTAAGAAGAGGTTGAACATGGGCTTTTTCTGTTCTCTGAATTCTTGCCAGGTTATATTGTGAGTAATCCCGCAACAGTCCAATCCTTTTGTTATAGCATCTTAACTCAGACCTTCAGTGAGGGCTTCTGTGCCCACTGAAAACCATATGGTGTTCATATAAGAGAGCTTTAAGTAGATTTGGTTGGAAAAAGGACGTCGTCTAGTACACAGTACCACATGCACTGATGTCCCTTTAAGCGTCCACAGATCCTTTGGCTCATTTTGAAATGCATTACGTAGATTTGAATCTTTGCACAGAATGGCTGAGGTTGTCAGGGACCTCTGGTGATTGCCTAGTCATGGGTCCTCTCGTAACCTGGCTTTGGTAGGGAAGGAATGAACTAAAGGGAAAGGTGGAATTTCTCCTAAGGTTAGTGCATAAATAGGCCTCTTAACTGGGAAATGTTAGGGAGGGAATTTGCTATGTAAGAGACAAATCTTTATTTTGGTCTGCATAAAGGTATGAGATGAAATGCATACATGGCTATGAGGCAAAGAGGAAAGAAAATACGAACTTTTATGGACGCTGTGGTGATTCCAAGAGCAAAGTGTTAGGATACAGTACTTAACTGGTGTGCTTTTTAATGCTACTTTTTGCTGCAGGCTCGAACTTGTAGGAGTAAACAGATTCTCTTTTTTTTTAAGTCAATACACAAATTCTTTTCTACTTCTTAAAGCAAGGAGTTATGAGACTACACACAGAGATATGTAACTCCAGGAAACTGACTTCAGCTTTTAACCACAGGATTTTTCAGATACTATTGTTGCAATTAGGAATTTTAAAGCATAATTTTGATTTAAACTAAATAGTAGTTTAAGGTTTTTTTGTTGTGGGGTTGTGCGTTTTCTGCTTGTTTTGCATTTTTCAGAAATAGTTTCATAAATGTAACTTTTTGAAGGTCCTGAAATTTGCAAATATTATTTAAAAGAGAAAATACTTTTTTCATGGCATTATTTATCAATATGATACAGTATGAAATGTGGAAGTGGTAATTATAGAGGTAATTTTAATTAAATTTAGCTATATCTTCAGACTCACATCTGTTTAACTCCTGAGTGACTTAGATTAAATATGGAGGTAATGCTGGCCAAATTCCGTCTATGAAGATAAGAATCACTGATGTGTGCTACTGTCTAGAGCTGTATAAATCCAAGGGTAAACTGTCAGTTTTAACTAACGTGTTTTATTTCTATGACTGTTTCTGCTTAGATTTTACTGACTAGTTTAGGAGCCCCTCCCGGCAGACAGTCTGGGTTCTTACCCCATGCAGACATAGATGCACTCAATACTCTGTTGCTTCTAAGGCAAAGTGTTTCAGACTTAGTGCAGCTACAGGATAAAGCTGGAAGCCTCCTGGACATCTCCTTTTAACAAAGCATATAACATCCAACAAGGATTTTTGTATGTGTTCTAGAAGTCTAATAGCAACAAGTAGACTTTCTTTTATATTCCTGCCACTCTCAGTCTTTCTCTTTTTGAGCTGAAGCTTCTGAACAGATTGCAGACAAGTGATTGCGTACTGTTGAGCAGAGCAGGTTGTGATCATTTAATTCCTATTCCTCATGAACTTCTCAGGCTCATTTGGAGGACTATAGCAGTTCTGGACTGGTAAGATCTTGCCTTCAGGAATGTGTTCTCAGACTATTTCTTACACCACTCCCCCAAGCCCGGTGGCAATGAGCTTTCTTTTGTTTTTTACTGAGTAAACTTTCTTCTGATTGTGGCAGTCTGGTGTGTTAATATTCGCATGCAGGTATGTAATTGCAAGCGCCCTGCAACCAATACAGTAAACCCAGCAGTTGCTGAGGTCCCACACAATACAGCATTACACCATAGCAAGCTCAGCTTTCAAATGTTAACAAATGAAATTCCGGTTTAGGAAAATAAAATAGCTTGTATTTAGCTCAAGCAGCCAGGTTTCTCATGATTTTTCAGGTCTCTCATGATATTTTTTCCCATTTTCCTCCTCCTTCTTATCTTCTGACTCATACATATTTTTGAATTTCTGTGTTCTGTTTACCTTTTCTGTCAAATTATTCTTGAAGTTGCTTTATAAAACACAGTGGTTCATTTCAAAACTTTCCTTACTTCTGAGAAGGCCTCCAAAACGCTGAGTTTTGGAGTTTCAAACCAAAAAGGCTTCCAATATTGAATCAAATCCTGAATGGCATCAAAATCAGCAAGTGGAGGATCAGAAGGAAGGTTTAGTTTCTTTTAGTTCACAGTACAGTAGAGCAGTAGTATTAGATAGAATGATAATAAAGAAGTATTTTATAATGTATGGAAGTAGGAAAGGCTTGTTCTAGCCTCAAGACTAAACTCAAATGGCAGGCAAGCAAGAAGGAAATATCAAAGCAGAATCAACTAAGTTAAAGATAGGGAAAGAAAAAAAATAATAGATAAGTTCAAATAACCTGTAGTACTCTTGCTTCCCCTTTGTTAATTAAGACAAACCTTTCAGGTAGTATGGTATTGCTTTTTTGCCGTGTATCATCTGACTCTTTCATGCTGGTTTATGTTATTATAAGGACAAACTCATCTTTCTTCCAGTATAAAGCAAATATTTCAAGCATGGATGAAAAATACTGAGATAATGTTCTCTAGAAACTGAGTTTCACCTTGAAAATAAGAGAATCATAGTATTTTCTTTTAATACTTGAGTTTGAAGATCTCAGGCACATAATGCAGTCTCTGATATCATGCAATATAACGTGATATTCTTAGTGTGAATAATCTTGTGTTCCTGGGGCAGTACAATGGACAATTTAATTCACTCCCAAGGAACGCTTTTTGCATCACAGAGATATAAGTAAGGCAGGGAATTGTCCAGCAGTTATTCCAAGTATAGTAGTCCTTGCTATTTATTTTCAAGCTCAAAGTGATGAGCTATATTTCTCATACTCAGGAATGGGAAGGAAAAAAAAATAAGCCACACTATATTTTTCCTCTCCATGGGTTTGTCTCCTGACAGCCATTTTAGATTTCACATAAGCATTGTTCATGTGTGCAGAAAACAGGTAAATGGTCCAGGCAAGAGCATTAAAATACTGCACCAAGTAGCAACTGGCTGAGAACAAATCACAAATTGACATTCTTCCAGTTCAAAAAGTAGTATCAACTGCCACACTTTTTCTAAAGGAGTGTTTTCTTCAGGATGTTAACACCTGTCTTAATGTGTAAGTAAACATCCAAACCTGTTTTTCTTTGTCCAGCAAGTCTATTTTTCTTTTTATTTTTTTCCAACAGACAGCCAGGATACAAGCAGCAAAGGTGTCCCAAGTCATGCTTTGCCGTTAAGCCCACTGTCAGTCTGCAGTCTTGCTGGAAGGGAAGGTGTTATTCTGTAGGGTGTTTTGCACTACTGAAGGTGCTGTTGAGAAATGCAGCAGGGTTGTAAGATGCAAAAAGATCTGGAAACATCTATTTGCAGAGTAGATGGCTGGTGCTCGCCAATCATAGGAAGCCTTCTATTCACACTGTAGAAAAGAAAATCTTGCATATTCAGTACTTTCTTGATAAGGGATTTATAAACTCTCCCGAAATTACTTCTCATACTGCTTGGTGTCTTAAACCTGAACCACAATGACTAATGTCTTGGCAGGGAGGAAAAGAAAAAAAGTTTTGTTGACACTTATAAGAGTGTAGTCTTGACTCTCTATTGACAATCTTAGAAGATCACTGTGTCGAAACAGATCTTCCTAGTGCACAAATGCAGTTATTCTGTATATGTCATGTCTGTTCAATTTCAGTAAGTTCTCTTTCTATTTTTGCTGTGTTTACTGCCCAAAGAAATGTTGATGATCAAGAAGAGTTACATCCTAGATGAATCATAAATTACATCACCCACTACTATTATTTTCTCTGTGTGTTCTCTACAGTTGGTTCCAATCCTCCTCTGATGTTACTACAAACCTTCAATTTTGGAACATTATTCTTGGGTTTTAGTCACTAAATTTGAGTTATATGGTTATATTCTGGGTATGTACTAGTTAACAAATAAATTGCACTCATGATTGGTTATTTAAGGAATCACATACAACATTTCTATGTAACCTTACAAATATTTGGTTGATATTAATAAGATGTGGGGAAAATAAGTGTATTTGGTAATAAGTATATTGCAACAAGAACAGAACCTGCTATGTGAAGACTTGCAGCAACTTTTTTTGAGTGTATTCTCAGTCAGCTCAAAGCACTTGAGGCTCTGGAGTAATTCTTATTGAAATAACATAAGATCAAAGACTGCTGGAGCAAAAACATTTACTTTAGTAAACACATCTTAGTTTGAAATTTTCTAATGGCTTGAAGTCTATAGTGGAAAAAGTTCTAAACTTGAAAAGAAACTCTCAAGAAATATTTCTCTTCGTAGTCACTCTGTATAAAGCTGTCTTCTATATAAAGCTTCTGATTTGATTATACAGTAAAAATGAAGGTACACCTATAACTGTAGCTGCACCTCCCTGACTTTGAAAAACATAGTATTTCAAGTGATCTTAGCCACTAACAGTTGGATTATCAAACCAGGGTTAATAAGACTTTTAAAATAAGGGCTACTGAATTAGCATAATACTGTTTGGCACACATTGGCTTGTATATTGAATGATATGCTTTGTAAATTAACTTATCCTTTACATTAATTGGTACTAATTACTGCAGATCTGTTTAATATTAATGTGTTAATCTGTGTATCAGTGACTAGAATTGCACAATTAGTTCAGAATATCAGTTGCACATTCAATTCAGAAAGTCAGCTGATAATGTAATTTGTAGTTCATGTTATCACTAGAATGAGACAATATGCAAAAGCTCGGTTGTTTATACAAGGCTATTTATCCTGTATGTATGTGTGAGGGTAAAGGAGGAAATGTTCTTTATTCTGCTTGAGTCAAAGGAGTTTGCAAATTTCTTAGAATTGGGCTGTTTGTTTCTGTTTTCTCTCTCTTTGAGATTGGCCTACGTCATAAAGAACTGTGAAATGTGTGAAAGTTTATACCGTTTAATTTTAAGACCACAAACACAGATATTCAGATTGGGCCTGTTGCTGGTTTTTTTTCCTAAAAAAAGAAGAAACACCTAGTATTTTTTTGGGTTGGGTTTTTTTTGTCTTTTATTCTTCTGGAAATTATTTGATGAGTAATTAAAAGAACAGCAAAACAAAAGAAAATTAAAATTTTAATGAGTTCCAATCTATGAATTGTTCAACTGGCTTTACCATGGAAACATGCGAAGTTGAAAAAACATGGTGATAATGGTTATTTGACCTTCTCTGGTTTTCTCAGTTTAGGCATGGTATGAATTTTGGGTGTACATGTTTGTCAGTGCCTGAGATATATATGCATTTTTTCATAATTTAAAATGCATACTTAAGCAGTGTGTACTTAAAAATGTATACTTAAGCAATCTTGTCTCGTACGTTCAGTTAAACTATAAAGATCCTTCAAGTGTAAGCATACAGTAGCAGCATACAGAGCAGTGACAAATGTCCCTTAGCTGCCTCTCAAGAACCAGAAGACCAACCACCTCAAGTGAATATATACCAATCCACACAGCCTGGAGAGCAAACAGGAGGAACTGGAGCTTTGTGCCCAGTCAGAGAGTTGATATCACAGCAATAACTGAAACGTGGTGGGATAACTCATATGATTGGAGCATCACAATGGATGGCTATATGCTGTTTTGTAAAGATAAGCAGGGAAGAAGAGGAGAAGGAATTGCACTCTATGTTAGGAAGAATCTTGAATCTATAGAAGTCAGCTATGGTGATTGTGGAAGCCCTATGGAATGCCTCTGAGGAGGAGTTGTCTGGAGGAGTTGTCTTCAAGAGGGTCTTACAGTAGGCATCTGCTACCAACCTCCCAATCCCAACAAAGACGAAAAGGCCAACAAAGTGTTATGTGTATCACTTAAGCAAACTTCATGTCAACAGAACCTGATTCTTACAGGTGACTTCAACTAACCAGACATTTGTTGGAAGAAAATACAGCAACTCGCATGTTGTCAGTCAAGTTCCTGGAATGCGTAGAGGACTGCTTCCTCATACAAATGTTAGATGTGCCAACTAGGAGCAAGGCACTGCTGGACTTCCTACTCACAAACCAAGAAAACCTGTTTTGTAATATCTCAGTTTGTGATAGCCCTGGCTGCAGTGATCACAGTGTTGTGGAGTCTGGGATCCTACTGAGCACGCTAAAGGTTAGTACAAAGAAAAAGGGTTTAGGTTTTAGAATAGCAAACTTCAGCTTGCTCAGAGCTCAGCTGGGAGAGATTCCACGGGAAGCCTCCATGGAGGATAAAGGAGCTAGTAGTGCTAGGATTTTTTCGAGAATGCTCCCCTGAAAGCACAACACCAGTTCATCCCCTTTAAAGGTGTAAGGGAAGCAGGCAGAGCAAGAGAAGCTCTTGGCTTAACTGTGAGCTGCTGAGTCTGCTCAAAACCAAGAGAAGCATACCAGAGATGGAAAAGCGGATGAATACCCATTGACAACTGCAAGGGCATTGCCAGGGCGTGCAGA
>VXAK01003723.1:2573-53304 GCA_013399435.1 Arenaria interpres | reverse complement strand
AAAAGAGTCCTGAAAATCTGTATGCCTATTTTCAAAGGTAATTCTAATTTGATTGTTAACAATAAGTTTTGCATCTCCACAGCCATATTGTCTTTTGGCAAATGTTCAGTAGCAACTAAAATATCCTGCTGTGCTTTTTCAGATTCTGATTTTTTTTATTTGTTTTCAGCAAATACTGGAGGCGAATGACATACTTAATTGCTCTGAAAACATTAATTGCAGCATATGTGAATGGCTCTGGATTCCACACACAATCACACAAGGCTCCATTATAGCTATTTTTGACTCTTATCTGAAAATCTGTAAATGCTAACCAATAACATGATTCACATTTTCATTTTGTAATTGATGTAAACATAGAATGAACCAGGCTAGTTCGATCAAATCCTCAGTCTCTCAAGATATGCGTGATAGACACGCTTCAACACTATCCAAAATACAGCATGCCAATTAAAAGCATCTGTTCATAGGAAAGGTTTCCCACTTCTCTATTTCATCTGGGTGTGACAGCAGCAAGTATTTAGAAAAGGAAAAAAATACTCTTCAAACACAGTTAATTTAAATGAAGTTCCTTAAAATTAAAAGCCTCAAATTTTGAGGTAGCTAACAATTTTGACACCTCTACTTTTTGGATTTCCAAACAACACAAGCTGAATGTTGTTAACAAGCAAGTTCTCAGTACATATTCATAGCCAAATAGAGTCAAAGAGGAGACTGAAAACTAGGCTAGTTAAAAAAAAATATATATAAAAAATTCAGGAAAAAAATGGTTTTGAAAGTATTAGCTGTTAAAATGCATGGTTGATTATTCACCTTCAGAAAAATAATATAATGAGGAATATTACTTCTGCTTACACAAAAATGCAGTGGTCAACTGATCCGATACTGTGAAATCCTACACCAAAATTTCATATGGTCTGACAGCCATAAGACCTGGACCATACGTATGTTCCAAGGCCAATGGGAAGAGGAATTGATGGCTCATCTGATGGGCTGTTTGTGCCAAGGACTTCCTACGGGTATCAATGCTCCTCCGTGGCATGGGGGTCGATTTGACCATGCAGCTGGACAGCCAGCTATGTCAGTCCCCTCCCATATTCATTTCCTTCAGAAACTAGGGATGTAGATTACCCCAAATTATTTGTGCCAATAGAACTCAGCTTCCAAAACATACCTTGCCCTACAACTGTATTTTCAACCACTAAGGTTATGATCAAATGTACAAAATAAGTGTATTTAAAGGAGACTTCCCATTGACAGTAAGCTGAAGCTTACTTTTCTTTCTTTTTAGGTGCACATTAACTGCAGTGAGAAGATTGACTTTGAACACAATGCACATGGCTAAAATCTTGGTTTCAGTGTTTGCAGCAGTTTAATTTTCCTGCACATGTTATCAGTTGACTACAATCTTCGAAATGACACATTTGCATTAAAAGAAAAAATTTTTAAAAGGGGAAAAATAAATCAGGGCCAAACCCCAGATCCTATTAAAGTCAAGACAGATTTTCTTTTTGCCTTCTTTTTTCCATCAGTGCTAACAGAATTTAATTAATCTGAGAATTAATTAGTGGGAAAAGAAAACCAAATTCTAGAAACAGGGCTAAACTAGGCCACTCTTATCAGCACCATTTCCCCCCTACTGCAAACCCTGGCTTTCAAAAGGATTTGCTGATAGGTTTCATACTGCCATGACATTATTTTTTTTTCCTCAGCTGAATGATTATACATTCACTATTCAGCACCGGAGGCAAGGGAACTCGATGGGATTTTTTGGGCACCAATCTTCCATTAGAGGAACTCTGCCTACACCCGAAAAAGAAGTCCAAGAGTAGAAAAAAGAAAATAGACCTGAGCACAGTCATCGCTCTGACCAGTTCTAGCAAGAGAGACTCGGACCAGCTTAGGATTTCATATGGATAGTCTATATAGCATCAGTTATCAGCACTATCACAATGCACAGAAACCTCAGGATTCAGTTGGGGTTGAAACTCTACAATACACAAACAAAAATGTTTCTCTTTGAAACTTAAATTTCGAGCAATGGAAGTTGCAAGAATTTTTTTTCCACTAAACTCAAAATATAAAACTCAATTAAGAGTCTGGAAAGAGTTTATTCACTAGCTACTCCATCCAAATTCCAATACAGTACAATTTATAAACCAGAAGTCTAATAAACTAAGACTAGAAAAAATATCTAGCCAAAAAATGTGTAATTGCCAATAATGCTAATCTTAGGGGAAAGCAACTGTTCAATGAATCTATGCAACACTGAAGAAGGTGGTATTAGTATTTTATAATAATATATATAATATATATCATATAAAAATATAATAAATCAATATTTATTATATTTTAAGCTTCCGGTTTTACTGCTTTTCTATTGTTATGTAACAACATATAAAACAGATTGAGTCTATCTATTGTTAAGTGACTGCCTTAATGCTTTGTTTTTTGATGTAATACTTTGATTAAGGATATACTTCTGGTTTCAAACCTTTAAATGTTACTAAAATTTCAAAGAAAAAAGCTATTAAAAGCAATGATCAGCAAATTTTGCTCCCTTTCATTTCAGTTCTGTACGTTTTTACAAAACACATTCAGTATTTCCTATTAGGCAATATATTTCTTACCGACATGGAGATTTCCCCCAAAATCTCTGAATTTTATATAAATAGGTATGACACAAGGTAATTAACATTTCCATTTTAAACTTACAGATTTATACAAGCTCATGTCAACAGAAGTCCAAATTTACTGTAATTACAGATTATTTACATTAAAACAAAATAAGAAATCAGTATGTAAATGTAATGTTTGTTGTAGCTAATGCAGCAGGAGGTGGTAGATTAGGTTCAAACAGCAATCAGTTAGCAAATCTGGCTAACATGTAAATGAGCAGAAGCCCTTTTGTTTACATTCTATTGCATTTTAAACTTCAGGATTTTTAAACTGTCTCATGAGCAGATGTGAAAATAAAACATTAATCTTACCATTCTTATTGAAGCTTTCAAAGTAACTAAAGCAAGGCACTGCTCCTGTCCAGCTAAACAGACAATACTAATAATTGGAGTTGCAGGTTACATCGTTCTTAATTAACACTCTGCTACAGTTGATAGCATACAACAGGACACCATGCCACAGTCACCACTCCTCTGCAACAATCGCACTCAGCAATGTATGGATTCATCACTCAAAAGATGGGGGGGATTTATTCCTATAGACACAGCTGATTACATCTCTTAAAAAAATTACAATCACTTAGCAAAAATACATTATTTGTAGTAATCACAAAGGTGAACACCTGATCAAATAGCTTTTAGCTGTTTTGGACTTCCCAGTGATTCATCAGGTATAACAAAGTATATCTAAGACTTTTGGCTATTTAGCAAAAAAAGAATAAACATGAAATACATTATATCCGTTGAATTGACAACTGAAGGAAAAAAATGAGGAAAAGTGCCTCCTAGAACACACAAGATCAGAAGGAGAGACATCAGGATGACTGAGCTCCATGGCCAGACTCACACACCTACACTTTTGACACTCTATTGCATTCTCCAAAACCTTTTCTGTGAACTGGGTATTGCTGGCTTTGTTGCCCAGAGGCAACAGAGGGAAGGATAGTCACTCTTGAGGAAGTGAAGAATCTAATCTGATCAAGCCGATGCAAGGGATCTCTCCTCCCCTTGGACAATTAAATGATGGACATTCTCTGGCACCTTTCTTTTTAAGGCTGCTTTTGAAAGGAAATCATGTTTTCCTCACACACCTGTCCCATCTGGTAGCTTTTGAACATACTCAATAGATTCAAGGATGTCTAACAGCATTATGAAGTTCTCAAAGATTGGGTGTAAATCAACAGCTGGGTAGAGGAAAGGGACCCAAATTAGTACCCACCTTAGTAAAAGGCTGCAGTAGAAGCATAGTATTTTTAAACTCCATCCAGCCAACTTCTAGCCAATGAATTACAGAACTACCTACAGCAAGTGATGTCTCCTTTTCTTCAATGTTACCTGACTACCAGCTGGAGAACAGAGGCAGGGTAAGCTGACTTGATTGCCCAGAGAAGCTGTGGATGCCCCATCCCTGGAGGAGTTCAAGACCAGGCTGGATGGGGCTTTGAGCTACTTGGCCTACAGGGAGTTGCCCCTACCCAGGGCAGGGGGTTAGAACCAGATGATCTTTAAGGTCTCTTCTAACCATTCTATGATTCTGTAACTCTATGCAGGGGAAAAAAGTCACACAGGTTCTACAAAATAAATGAGAAGAACTGGAGGCAGTGTCAGAGGTAGGTGAGATCATGGAAAGCGCAGAGGGAGAAGGCTGAGTTACTGCAGCCACTGGGATGAGGCAGGAATTCACTAGAAATCAGGTTTCATTACACCCACAGGTCATAGAACACATTGTTATTCTTCTGGATATCGTGCATGGAAAAGGAGGGCTTTGCCAGCCGAAATTGTGGAAGCAGGGCATGTAACCCTACAGGTGGTATTTGACATTTAGATTTAATCTTTACACCTCAATTTACTAGCATGTGGTAGTAATTCACTGGGTTTCTATTGCCTATAAAAGCTTTAGATATGCCACTGAGGAACGAAGATACCCTTGGAGATTTTTGCTTGTTTAAACTGCATGATCACTTTGCCATTACGTTTAGATGCTAGTTTTAAGTCAGTTCTGGGTTAAGCCCACTCAGTCTGTCACAATCAACTTCAATGCCTACATATCAGTATGTTGGAAAAGGATGTTTCCGACACCATTCTCCCCCAGTGTCAAGAACGGGCACAGATTGGAGTTTATAGAGCTGCGACCAGATTGCTCCTTTTAAGAAGGGCACATACATAAAATATCACGTACTGAAATCTCAGGCTTCTCAAATATCACTTTCTGGAGATATTCAAATCACGACTATTTATCTGTAGTTCAAAATAGAAGGCATTTGAAGAAAGCAACGGATGAACTCACAAAGTAAGCGGCAAAGTTCCTTAACATCCATTAATAACAGATGTGAGCATCATGCTTTTAAAAATTGTGGGTAACAAACTAATCTGAATAATAACTGACCTAACAGTAGGCAGTAAACAGTGTAACTGGGTTTGGTACATTGCTTCAATTAGATGTGTTTTGATCTGCATTGACGCTCTAATTGGAGGCAAGCCTCCCCTTTCATCTAGAATTTATGACTTCAGGGAGATGATCTAGCCTTCAAATTATCCATGTTTAAGTAGCCACTAATTAATCATCATTTGCTATCCCAAAGCTACCAACATTATTTTTAAAAATAGCCAGAACTAATCTCCACTATGAAACAAGTCTAAACTGTAAAGGTAACAACCACTTTGACTTTACTAGGAAGTAAAGTTCTTTTAAACTATTCATCCAGTAAAAAAGCCTAAGAACTGTTTTTAAACAGTTTGTTGTTATAGTTTATTGCAGTTGCAATAAACGATTTTTCAGACCTCAGTTTTCTTTCCAGAGTAAGACATTCAAATTACAATATACAGAGACATCTGGATAGAAAATTTTGAAATTGGAAATGGATTGTTAGAAATCCCAAACAATTTGTATCTACAGTGGTTTTCCACAGTATTTTCTGTGTCCCTCAATTAGCTGCTTATTTACAATGGCCTATTGTCCTCACACACAACTACAGCTCCTGTAAGCACATACAGTTCACATCACAGCTCACCACCACTCTGCTCTCTTCGTTCCAGTCCCGCTATTCCCCCTCTTAATGCTTCTTTATTTTTTTTTTTTTTTTAATATCAGCATTCCTATTTCCTTCCAAGACTACACGGTTACGTGCACAAGTACCTTTTAGTAATTTATTAAGTACTTCTAGTCAATAGGAAACCAGTTACTTATTTCCATGGATTGTCAAAAAATTTCCTCCATCAGTAATACAACTGCATTTGTAGAATATTCTATTATCAGCCACAACAGCAGAAAAACAACTCCCTCTTCAGACAACTTGAAGGCACTCTAGTCTAACGATCCCGCAATTTGTCCAATTCCAAACACAACCCTCCCCGCTCACTTGCCAGAGCAGCGCTCCTCTTCCAGCCTCAATTACTGCGCACCCTCTAGTGGCTACCGAATAAAATTCGTATTTTCCTGGTAAAGAACATATACGAGTCTGCCTTTGAAGAAGGGAAGGGCAGGAAAGAAAACAAGGCAAAGTAAACAAAGTAATTGCAAATTACTTTATAATAGTAAAGATTCTATTTACCATAAAATAACATTTCCTTTTCAAACCTTACCAATATTCACTGACATATGAACACTCACCATTTAACTTTCCGAGTATTCAAATCAGTAATAAAAGCTACCCTGCCCTGTTGGAGAAACCTGTTTATTTTGCCTACCTACATACATTTTGAAAGTCTAAGACGACAAGATAAAATATGTTACAAACATTTCAGAAAGAAAATTCTGATCTGCTGGCAATGACTTATACAAGTTTACATTAAACGAACTAATGTAACACTGTAACTTATGAAACGCCAGCTCTTAGTTCCACAGAGACTAAATTTTTGTTAAATTAAAGTCACTGCATCTGGGAGGTGTAAAACCCTGTATGTACCTAAGTGGTTCATGTACCACACCAAGACTTTAAAAAATTAACAACCTTCTTTTCAATAATGAGTTGCTGAACTGCTTCATCCCAACACTTACTAGAGCAGTGAAAAATCTTTGTATTTACTGACTGCAGATTCCTGCAAGGACATGAGGCTTCCTAAAAACCATACAAAACCAAGTTGTACAAGTAGAATTTATGGTCAAAAGACTTACCCAGAATGACTTGAAGAAGGAGGAGGCAGGTCAGGTGTTAGAACATAAAGACTATTATTTTTTGGCAAGTGTAGAGTTTTTAAAACAGTCTGAGGGGAGAAAAATTATTATAAATATAAAACATTCACCAATTTTGACATATTATTTTATTTCTTTTAATTATCGATACTTATTTACAATACTACCAAATATTTTGTTTCAAGATATACATACTGTTAACTTCCTAACATCCTTTTTGTAGGTACGTCACGTTATATATGAAAACAACACAAACTGAAATGATTTTTCCTGATTTTCTTTGCAGTATTTTCATTTAGGAGTTCCTTGTATGCCACCCAAAACGTCTAACACTGTTTGAAACTCACAATTCTTGCACTGTAATCCCCACCCACAGATGCTCAGTTTGAAACTCTGAATTTCAGAATTAACTGAAAAAACTGTTGAAAACTTACACTATCATCTACATCTCCAGTCTTCCACCCTTTTAACAGCATTTTAGATGCAGGAATCTGAAGTTCATTTTCTAGAATGTGTTTGATATCTCCTAAAGAGAAAACAAAGAAAATATAAAAAATATACGCACACGCTTACTACTTTATTTCAAATAGTGCTGAGTTATAGTTAAATGAGAGCAAAGACGAATTTACTATGAAAACCATTTTTAATCTAGTTACTATTGTGACATACACTTCAAACAGTAAAGGACAAATGAAGCTAAAATAAATAAATAAATAAATCACATAATGCATGAATGATTGCAGAATCACATAAGGAGATGATGATTTGGACATCTAATTGAATAGTTCTACACCGCGTATGCTAGACACACACATTTGCAGAGGCGTGCTGTCTGGAGCAGTGGACCTTCTCAGCAATGAAGAGGGAGCGTATTTTTGATACCCAATTCCATCATCAATAAAGCTAAAGAACTGGAGTGTTCATACAATTTAACTGCTCTGACAGTTTTTTCAACATTTTGTACATTTCGATGCTCTCCTTTTCCTGTAGTTATTAGAGTCACAATATAATTCAGGCTGGAGGGTACTTCAGGAGCTCATCTAGCCCAAGCCGAGCTCAAAGGTCTAATTAAACCACTTTAGTCAAGGATTTGTTTAGCTGACTTGTGAACACCTCTAAGTTTGACAACTCTGGCCTACCCGTTCCAGTACTTCACCACTTTCACAACTGAAAAAACCCCAAAAGAGTAAATCCGTGTATCTAATGGGAATTTTTGATGTTGCAAATTGTGTCCACTGCCTCTGATCCAATTATTGTGCACCTCCAAGAAGAGTCCGGCTCCATCTTCTCTGTGTCCTCCCAGCAGACAGTTGCAGTCAGAGGTAAGGTCTCTACCTTTCCTCTTCTCTTCCTCAGGCCGAACAAATCCAGTTCTCCACGCCTCTCCTCCTGTGTTGCCATGTGCCCCAGTCCCCTGATGATCTTGCCGCCCTCATTGCAGAATGTCTCACAAGCGCTGAACAGAAGGGAATAATTATTTCCCTGGTTCCATCGGCTACACTCTTGCTATCAGTCCAGGATGTGGCCGGCCACCTTCACTGCAAGGGTGCTCTGGTGATGCACCCCTAGATACCTTTTTCCACAAAGCTGCTTTCTAGCTTGTCAGCCCTCAGGCAGTTACCAGACAGGATAATACACAGTTACCCTTTCCCAGATGCCGGACTTCAACTTTGCTTTCTCTGGACTTCATGAAACTCCTGTCAGCCCATTTCTCCAGGCTGTCCAGGGCCCTCTAAACAGCAGCCCTGTCCTTCAGAATATCAGCCACTTTCTCTGGGCTGGGATTCATTGTGAACTTGCCAAGAGCACTTACCTTAACAACCAGGTTTTTGATGAAGACATTAAGCAACAATGGCCACAGGACCAATCTCTGAGGGACATCCCTAAACTAGTTACTGTTCACCAGCCAGACTTTGAGCCCAGCAGTCCAGGCAGTTATCTACCTACATTATCAGTCCACTTATCCAATCCTTCTCTTAACAATACAACTATAAGAATACTAGAGCAGAGTATGTCAAAAGCCTTACTGAACTCAAAGTGACATCCACCATTCTCCCCTTGATGGCCCAACATCAAATCATAAAAGGCAAATAACATTGGTTAGGCACAATTTGCCCTTAGCCAATCCATGCTGGCTCTTCCAGATCACCTTCTTTTCCTTCCTGTGCTCAAAAAGGGCTTCCAGAAATATTTTCATCATAGCCTTCCCATGGATCAAGTTCAGCAATCGCCATTGAACAGTAGGCTCACATTTTCCTTAGCCCTTCTTTTCATGCCGATGCAGAAGCCCTTCACACTTTACAGAAGCCCTTCTAATCCCTCAGTGGTTTCAGATCCACTTGACCTGAGTCTTACTTAACTCCAAAACTGCACACTCTGGCAACAACTCTGTCTTCCTCCTGGGTAGCCCCATCACTACCTTCCACCTTCTGTGTACTTTCTTTTTGCATTTAGCTTAGTCATAAATTCTTTGTTCTTCTGTGCTGGCCTTCTGCCATGCTTGCTTCTCTTTCTGCATGTTGGAAGGGACTGTTCTTGTCCTTTGAAGAGGTTGTTCCTGCAGATCAACCAGCTCTCTTGGGCCCCTTTGTCCTCACAGAAGTCTCTCATGGGAACATGCCAAGCAGATCCCCGAAAAAGCCAAAAATCTTCTTTCCTGGGGTTCACGGTTGAAATTCTACTATTTGCCTTCTCTCAAAGGCTACTATTGTACTTCTCTCAGGGCTCTAAACGCAAGGCTGCCCTCAATCTTCATATACCAAAATACAGACAAAAGTTCTACACTGACTGCTTCTGCCCTACAGATTAATTATTTATATATGAAAGTTATTCAGAAAAAACCAAAATACTAAGGCTGCAAAATTCTGATTTGATCAGGCTTTTATATCTGCTTTGCATGGAGGCCGCTCAGCCCAGTGCTGTGGAACACATCAAACACTAATCGGGAATTCAAACTAATCACCACTAGGTGGCACCAGCCAATACCAAATCGAATGCCAAAAAGACAAATAAGGATCAAAAGTTTCAGTTTCAAAATTTCATCACAGACATAAGGCTGCAGCACTGAAAACTGTTTTGATCAACTATTTCTTCGTGTAGTTCCTTATTTTGATCTGTATAGAATCTTCATTCAAAAGGAAAAATAAAAAAAAAATACTCTTCTTCCTCAGCAGAAGTAAATTAACTCACACTTTGGAGAATGCAAAAACGACATGCAATGCTAGCAATAGCATATTTCTAACGTACTGTTACGAAATGCATCAGTTTTAGGATAAAGACAATAAAACTGAGAAAAGAAATCTTAATTTGCACAAAAGAGTAAAATAAAACTCGAAAAAAGAAGAATGCAACGATGCTCTTCACACTGGAAAAAATTCCTCTAAATCTTGTCACTAATCCTGCCCAGAAAGAGATGCCATAGAAATTTGAAAAGGAAATGCCAAGATCATCTGCTTATTAGTAGATTGCATCTACATTAATTCTACCCCAAATTACATTTTCAGGCCTCAACTTAATCAGTAATCTTCATTTTGTTTCTGAAGTTCATAAGGAAACTAGATTTCAAAATAAATATTTGATAGATCACTAACCTTTACAATGAATTAGTGAAATTTTGCTTTTTTTAAAGCTGCAAAGAGATTTGAAAATGGTTAGTAGCTGTCGAGGCTGCATTTTCTGGGGCGGTTTTGTGGGGTTTTTGGAGAGGTTTTGTTTTGCTCTGCTTTTTCTTTTAGGACTTGGACTGTTGGGGTTGGGTCTTTTTTGTTTGTTTTTTTTTTTTAACAATTTACCACAACAGTTTTCATTTCATTTTGCCAAATCCTTACCAACTGTGGAGCTGTCTTCAAGTACTACATCCACATTTCTGTCTCTGTACTCAACCCTGAAGTCAAGCATTCGAGGTTGCCTTTCCACTATTTGTCTTGATGGCACTACATGGCGAAATGCTGAGGATGAGGAAGGAGTTGAAGAAGCTGCTGTAGAATGACTTGCGGGGCCATACGCTGGTCCATGTAAAGTCTCTCCACCATACTCACTGAAAAAAATGCAGATAAGAAGGCTTAAACAGAACAGCTTGATATGTTTAAATAAAAGTTAGCAAAGCAAAATGAACAGTATTATTCACTTACTATGATTCACAGCACACACCTCTTGAATAAACTACACTGTCATATCTGAAAACACTGTTTTATTAATAATTAGAAAATAACTTTCATATCACTAATATTAGCATTTCAGTGACCCAGACGTGCTATAGGAGAAAAGCTTAGATGACAAGCATTTAAGCCATTATTTCAGTCTAAAGTTCACTATATAATTAATATCAAAATTATCTTGAGAAGAAGCATTATTTCCTGTTCCAGGAGTGCTGTGACCATATGAAAATTGGCACCATGGCAACGACCAGCTTTCTACATCACTGGGCTAGTATCAAATGGAAGTAAAAATAAGAAATAAAGCTGAAAATACTGCACACAGATTGGTATTTTCCAATACCAAATGAATGGAAAACAAGTCAGATATGAAAATAGTTATGTACGTAAGGTAAATAAAATAAGATAATGAGGTATATATTGCAAAAAATACCTAGAAGTACAACAGTAATGCAACGCTGAATTCTAGCTTGCCTTTAAGTTCAAAATCCTTCAAGCCTCCTGGACATTTATATCAGGATGTCTCCATACCTGGCTCAAGGATACATACAGCGTTACAGGTCAGAATAAATTGGGAAACCCTCACTACCCAGAAGCATTTCATCTTCCTCATTGAGCCTCTCCACAAGAAGCATGTAACTGGGATTAGAAATAAAGGTAGCAAAACATGAAATTTATGGAACATTACTCCAGGCCAATAAAGAACTATGATACACAGAAATTAAATGTGGAAGGCAAGAAGCTTCACAAGGTAAGCCTAGAGCTTTACCTTGCAGATGTTCTGATCAGGAAGATTATCTGTCCTGGGCAGTTACAGGTTATTATGACGGAGGATGCAAGGTAATAAAACACATGCACTGAAAGAATGGAAGCTGAGCAAAGATGGATTTAGGAAACACTGAGATGCAAGTTGTCTCGTTTCCATCCTTAAACAGAACTTGTTTGAAAAATGCATTCTGCCTCTCTTGAAGGTACCACAAGATCTCTCAAAGGAAATGTTTCTTATAGCAAGTCAAATTTGTCATCTAGACGAGGTCCGAACTTAAAAAAGCATAGAAGTGGATGGCATGCACGTCACAGAAGTGCAGAAATTATACACAGCTATTGCAAATCCCATCATCGAGCCTTCCGCATTTGAAAAAGAAAAACATGTTATGCTTGTAAAACAAGGGGCTCCTTCCCTTCTCACATCAGCAGGCTCAGAAGGATAAATTCCTGGCTATAAAGACCCAAAGACCCATGGTCAAAGGACAAAAACCCACTTCAAAAGTCTAAAGAGTACAGGAAACAGTCTTATTTTCAGATTTTAAAAAGTATAAAAACCAAGTGATACATTATTGTCTTAAATCTGATGGCAAGATATGAATTAAGTACTGTAACTATTTTGTTAACAGACCCAATAAGCAATGAATACCCTGATTCTCAGGGCTGTTTTTTTTTTTAAACAACACAACTGAATTATAAAACAAAATGCATTTTTTTCCCCTTCAATAAATTAACTTACTTCAAGGCCAGTTGTATTAGTTCTATTAGATTCTACCACAAAAGTAATCCTACATATCTGACTGGCAACCTCTACTGGAGCATAAACAGCCTCACATCAGTAAAATAAGCCTCATCTGAAAACCACTGGAAACTAGGGCTTTTAAGTCTTCTGAGCCTCCTTTTACACCACCTCCATTGGAAAAAAAAAAAAAATTGAGACATTTGATTATTTAATCATTTCTAAAAATGAATAAATTAATGTGGAAGAAAGCTGTAAGTGGACACTGGACTAGCTTGTTATCCAAGCCAGGCATAACTACTCCCCAGCTCCTTCCCCCCTGAGCAAATGGTTAAAAACATTCTGGTATTTTGAATATAAAGGCTTTGAGGTCAGGACTTATTAACATAGGTAGAAAAAGTGCTCTTACACAACTGAGGCTTGATCTCCAATAGACTAGGTAGGCCTTCCGGTAAATAAACATCTAGTAACTTTGCTGAGCAAATAAGGTTGTGCCCTAAATCAGAAACTGATTCTATTTAATGATAGCTTTAGCAAGTATTGACAGAGATGTCATAACAGCACTTTACTTACATTATGTATCCTTTTTCATCATTAAAATAAACTTTTTTAAATAGTACATGGAGTATTTTTCTAAAAAAAAAAAAAATTTAAACACTATTTTACTGTGTCTCTCAAGTAGCTCAATTCCTGTTCTGCTGTTTTCAATTGCCTCATCAGCACTTAGGAGCTCATGCTTCAGTGACTTCAAGATATCCAGGCACCAGTATACAAGCCAAAATTTAATTCAGAAGCTAAAAGAAAATCAGTAAAGCCACTTTTAGAAGGGAGCAACTTTACTTTATCTAGCACAGTATCCGCTGCCTATAATTCAATTTGAAAAAAAAACAACTACAAAAATGCAAACATTTTAGTCCAGGGTCAGGGAAGCATAGAATATCAATAGCTTTAAAATGCATAAGGAAAAAGAAAATACTTAGCCAGGAACATCTGTGGGTTTGCCTTGCAAATTTTCAGATCTTTGAAGGAAAAAAAAACAACAAAAAACACCACACCCGAGTCCTGACATCCAAGAAAGGATACCAAAATCCAGGCTTCTTAAGAGACAGCCCTGCACAGAATGACCCAACAACCAACGAATTTAGAATAAAAAATAATCAATTTTAATAGATGTTTGAGCAGGTCCTCCACCAGTATGGAAAAAACAGAACATTACATCAGCTTTGCCAGAAATAGAATTTATGGCTCCAGAAACTGCTTGAAAAGGAGAATTACGTCATCATCTTTGGATTCAGGAACAAAAATATAACTGTTATCCAGCATCATTCTCTGTGTGTACTACTTGTCTTCTCTACTTACCTTTGTAGAATGCCATTTTCTTGGGGTATTACACCATTTATAGCTGCCTGAAAAGAGAAAACAAGTTTTGAGTCAAGCACAAAGAGCAAGAAAAAAAGTTAGAAATTTTTTAAAGAATTACTAGCTTGCTTTAAAATATGGCATAAAATGTTCTCCATTTATTGAACATTCTTGGTAAATGATATTGTCATTAAAGTACCTGCAAAAAATAAAATCCATATCTAAGTGAAAATGAACATGAACTTAAGCTCAAACTCCTATACGTGTGATGTTTCTCCCAGGTGGAATGCATGGGAATAAACCGCATAGCCCATGCTCAGTAAATCTAACACTTTGTACACTTGGTATATACATAGAGTGAACGTATATTGCTTTCAAATACATGGATCACTGCGCACAGACAAGGCAGCCAGACAGCACGTACACAGAAAATCTGTTTCCCAGAAGTATCAGACCTGCACAAAGCCATAAACCTGTACAGCTGCACGTGCACCCCATGCTGCGACCCTGACACGTTGAGGAATTGCTGAAGTTGGAGCAAAGGGCTACTCAGCCGCTCACGTGCCTCCATCACACCTACGCCGTCCAGACAACCCTCTTCCAGCTCACATGTCCCCACACCATCTACCCTCTTCAGTCCTCATGTGCCAAGGCATCACAGAAACGGCTACCCCCAAAATTCAAACAATCTTCAGGTAGAAAAGGAAATACTTTTTCTAAGTAAGGTTTACCCTGTTAAATATCATCCCACGTTGTCCCCATCATCAGAATAAACCAAGTACTACTTACAGGTGTCTAAGTACAAACCTTACAAGCTGCACTCAGATTTCATAGAATCATAGAACAATTTGGATTGGAAAGGACCTTAAAGACTATTGAGTTCCAACCCCCCTGCCATGGGCAGGGACACCTCCCACCAGACCAGGTTGCTCAAAGCCTCATCCAGCCTGGTCTTGAACACCTCCAGGGATAGGGCATCTACAAATTCTGTGGGCAACCTGCTCCAGTGCCTCACCACCCTTGGAGTGGTCCTGTTTGAAATTGAAGAGTTATTACCTCTAAAAATATCCCAATGAATTCTCTCTCATATTAAAATGCATTCTTTTTAAAATAGCCATAACATACCCCAGCAGTAAGTTCAAAACCCCACTGCTGGCAAAATTCTCTTCTCAGCCTGTTACAGTATTGCTCCATTTTATGTTGCAGGAAGCTTTAATGCCATTCCAGCACATCTGATGTTACAGAAGTTTGTATAAACTTTGAAATTATACGTAAGTTAGTCTGAGGGAAAAACTTGACAAGCAAATAAGACTCTCTTCAGCAGTATTTAGAAGACAATTTGTTTCAGACTGCTTTATACCATCAAAAAAGTATTTTAAAATCATCTCATTGCTAGGATTTTTCAGATTTGGGGGGCAGAGAAAGTGATACCACATGAGCTGGTGGACATGACATACACACTTTAATACGCAGCTGATAAGACTTTGTTCTGATTATTGTCGGAAGCCATGGGAGTAAAGGTGTCAGAGCCTACCTAACTTCAGACTTTTAATCCTAGCCCAGCAGTGGGTAGATAAGATGGAATAGCACAAGAGGGAATTTAACAAGGAGTCAGGAAGAAGTAAAAAATCTAGAGAGGAAAAAGACCTCAAAAGTCGAATTCTATTTCTGGTCTTTGATGATATATGAGATTATAAATTGTGTTCACAGGTAGATATTTGTTAGGCTTAACAGTGAGATTCAAGAGAGCTTGTAGCATCCCATATTTCTCCATTTTCTGCTGTTATCAGTAGGGATTCATGCATTTCTACTATCACAACTTCCAAAATCCATTCTCGTGTCAGATATACCTGACCCGTTGGCCAGTATACTTGGTGAATTAGTGCCTGGTCCCTGATGAAGAAGAGAATGCTGACATTTAGGAGCTCATAGGTTCCCTGTACTCCAGGAGGATGAAGTCTAGTACTGCAACTGAACTATGGACAGTCATCATCTACCAACATCATTTTTACAAATTGACATAGAAAATGCACCTTAAGTCCTCAATAAACACAAATCCCAATATCATCTAATTTAAATGCTATGCTTTCTTTTTCTATGAATATATAAGCATGATTTTTTACAATTTCCATTAACAGTTAAGGCTACACAAAGTCAAAGTGTATTTCTGCTGGACTAAGCTAACTAGCAATGATATTGCAATAGGATTTATCATCTATTTAGAGACAAATATTACATAAATAATAGTAAAAAAAGCAGACAAGGAAAACGGTCAGAGGTATCTGTAAGCTGCAGCAACTACCCATCAGGCTGTATCAAATTACAGCGAAAGCAAAGCTTCTTACCAGATGAGTTTTTAAATCAGTTTATCCACCCTGCACAGTAATAATCAGTGGTTTCTTTCTAACAACATGTCTCATTTATCATCATTGTGGTTTTTGCAGTCACACATAGCTCTTGGTCATGTTCATCAAATCAACCTCCAGGAAAAAGTGGGAGGTTTGGTTTTGCTTGGGTTTTTCTGGATTGGCTTCCCCCACACCTACTCTTCGGCAACATGTATTTCATTCCTGTCAATCAGCAGGTAAGGCTGGTTGACAGACAAAAAATATCCTTTATTTTGCATCTGTAAGATATAGAGAGCAAATGCAAGCTTTTGTACAAGAGGACCAACACTAATAAAGATCTGCTGGTGCAACTGAGAAAAAGAAGCTGCTTCAGCTGTGAAGAAATACAGCACAGCATGGCATTTCCACACTTTTTCTGTCAAAGCTCATGTCTCAGCCTCAGAGGATTAAATCAGCTCAAACTTTTTCTAAGCCTAGTTAGAGGGGTTAAATATGATGGAAGCTCCAAGCTATTTTCTTTAAAACTGAATAACTCACTTGTTCACATCCTCAGTTTTGTAAACTTGGTGACATTTAAGGGGCATAGCAGTAAGAAAAAACAGCAGCAGCATTATGTACTTTTTTGATGGAAAGACCTCTATTAACCACACTGTAAAAATAAAGAGTCTGGACACTGTTTGTTAAGCAAGATGGAAGACTAAAATTATGTAGACGGCAAATGGTAGCAGTGCACATGTAGATATCGCATAAATATTAAATACCCATGTTCTTACAAGACATCTATAAGTAGACTCTGCAAAGAAAGTAAGAGAAAGGAACAACCATCTGCTTTAGAATTTCATAGGAGGAAGGCTGTGACTATTAAAAAAAAAAAAAAGAACAAGTTATTAAGGCAAGATCTGTTCCAGGCTGTTCTTCCCCAGTGTCAGTCCCCTTTGAGAAAGGATCAGGTCTCTGTGGTTAAGTAAACATTCAAAGATATTAAATTTTTTTGTCTTTCTGAACAGGGATCATTTGATCATCAAAACCAGCCTGAGTGACTAATATACAGTAATTAAAAAGATGTATTACCCTTGAAACAACTTTAATAACAGGTGCAGTAAATCTATTCAAGGATTATTAAATCTATAGATACCGTGTCTGGCTAAGAAAATTTCTTCAGCTCCCAATAACCTGCTGCCGAGAGTGATGCCAGGGAAGCAGCACTCCATGCTCACACTGTACATCCATGACTGTCACTGCAGATCCTGGGTACCAGAGCTTCAACAGGTACTTACCTGTACTAATGCTACCGCTATTTAAAGAGTGAAACTCACTTTAAATAGAAAATGATAGGTAATTTACATGATTTTTTTTTTTCCCCTAAGCCAAGAATCCCAGGTGTGTCTCAGTGCTACCCATATACAAACTCTGCTGTAACAGTGCTCAAACTTGGTACAGAATAGAAGCAAGGACACAGTTATTGTTTTGATAACAATATTCAAACAACTACCAGGCCGACAGCTTATTCTAGGAAATTATAAGCCAAATTTGGTTATTCTTGATTTATACATTTTGTATAGAGATATTAGTCATATATCCAGGAACTGAAACCGCTTATTTAAGAATTTATTAAGCCCTGCATGACCTGATGTAACTGGACTGCCTTCTTTTGACCAGACCAACATCCAGAAGTAAATTCCAATTGCAAGTACCCTATGGCCCCATCATGCACCAGCAGAGGATTTATCAACAAACACCACCAAGAATCCTGTTCATTTAAAGGAATATAAGACAGGAATACAGTCTAACAGTGCACCAATGAGTGCCAATTAAAAGGGTTCAAACTAACAATACTTTCTTTTAGTGTTTGTTTCAGCAGCAAGCTTCCAGAATCAAAATACATTAAATCCAACTTTTTTGCTGTTTCTCACAAACATAGGTAACAATAAAGCAATAGGGTTAATAAAAGGTTACCAAATTCGTTAATAGTTTGGGCAAACCAGAAACTCTGTAGTATTCTACAAACAGATTGAAATTATTTAAGTGCCTAAAGTACATTGTGAAGCAGACTGTGAAATTTAGAGCTCTCCCTCAAGGGAATATTAACTTAAATAGATTAGTCAGTTCTGACTAAATGTGACTATCTTTTATGAGTACAAAACAGTGTGAGAGATTAAAACAAGAATCACCGTTTCTCAATAACCTGATGAAGCAACAATGTTGATGACTTCGCTCAAAACACACAATTATACTACTAGCTATTTAAAAGCAATTAAGCAGATCTTACAGTGACCCTCACCCAGGGGAATGAGCATCCTATGAATAATCATGAACTAGCTGTGGTATTTTAAGTAGCACAAACATTAAACTCCTGAGTTTAAAATACTCAGTGGTTATCAATAAGTTTGAAGAGGGACTGGATTTGCCAATCATATTATTTAAAAGCAGAGTTCTACACATACTGATTGTATAAGACAAGGTGGGAAATTCCTTCCTTTTCATGAACAAAAGAGGGGTGGTATTTTTTAAATTTCCAGGATGTAAAAGTGATGTTTAAATGAATTATCTTAAGAGCTAAAAGCAGGACCAGGCAAAAGCGCTGTGAAAGGCCTTTGCAATGAGTGAGGTGGGAGATGATCCTCCTCCGGGGCCATCACTTGTTCCCTCTTCTTTCCAGTCTCCATACTAGACAATAGTTTTGGCTGACAAACACAGACCCTGCCCTAGATATAGATCCTTGAAAACAGAGAGGGACCTGTTGAAGAAAGTCCAGAAGAGGGCCACGAAGATTATCAGAGGCTGGAGCACCTCTGCTATGAAGACAGGCTGACAGAGTTGGGGCTCCTCAGCCTGGAGAAGAGAAGGCTGCGGGGAGACCGTAGAGCAGCCTTTCAGTACCTAAAGGGGGCTACAGAGAGATGGGGAGGGACTCAATCAGGGAGTGGAGCAATAGGACAAGGGGTAACAGTTTTAAACAGAGAGGGTAGATTTAGATTAAATATTAGGAAGAAATTCTTCACTCTGAGGGTAGTAAGACACTGGCACAGGTTGCCCAGAGAAGTTGTGGATGCCCCATCCCTGGAGGTGTTCAAGGCCAGGCTAGATGGGGCTTTGAGCAACCTGGTCTAGTGGGAGGTGTCCCTGCCCATGGCAGGGGGTTGGAACTTGATGATCTTTAAGGCCCTTTCCAACCCAAACCATTCTATGGATTCAAACCTCTACCCCAATCAAGAGCAAGAGCTTTCACAGAGCAAAACATAAGATCAACCTTCCAAAGCAGAGTATTAGAAAACACATCTCCAAGTAAAAGACAGCAAGTTCAAGCAGCGTGATGCTGGAAGAACAACCTTTTCAGAAGAAGAAAAGGCCAGAGAAGACGTAAATACCGTGTACATGGGAAAGCTGTATGGGTTTCATTGAGATAAATAACTATATCAGCTTAATGCAACCAGTACAAGTTTACCATGAATCATCTTACACAGAATTTTAAAAGCCTTACTTGGATTTGACTGAATACAGCAAGTAAAACCACTTCGGTCTACTTAATAAAGGCCACACAGAGCTTTACATTTGTTTAGCTAAAAATTGAGAAGGTTTACATTAAACAAACACAACACATGAATGAGATATACACTCAAGGTAGTAGGAACTGCCGTAGCAGATGATTTAATCCAAAATCCAAAGATGTCTAACTGAACTGTATCAACTGCTTCAGAAAGTCACAGGGAAATATAAGGAGTAACCCACATATTCAATTATTTCTATGAAACTTAGTAAGACCTCTCTTTAATGGAAGGAGTCATTTGGTACAACTTTCAAAAAACAATGTTCTTCCCCAAATGCTACAACTCATAGATTTCATTTTTAGTTTAAAACATCTAGTAAGCTTAAGCATTAAGCATTTTGTGTCTTTCCTGCTTATTTCGCCTTTTCTCCCTATTATTTATTTAACATCTCCTTGATATAAAAACAATCAAATCACAAATTCAGACAGTTTATCCCATGCTGTTCTCCACATTAGCAGAAGTAAAGACAGCTCACTGTCTCAGAGGAAGCGGTGCTAGCAGCTTTTATGACTACATTTTGAAATATAACCAAAAATGGTTGGTTTGTTGCTTACAAAACATATAGAAACCTATTTTAATATTTGACTGACTTTTTCAGCATTTAATCTTAGATTTATTTCTCATTCTGATCATACAAGTGAATATAACCCCAAAAGCTACGTACAAAACCTCACCATAGAGGGAGAGATGACACACAAGACAAAGCTACTGTGGTCTTGAGTTCTGTAGAATAAAATAATGGTAGCTGTTATATTTTAGAAATATCAGCCAGTGTTCCTGTGTACTATCAATCCATCTGGCTTGAGGATCACTCAAGATTTGCTGAATTTAAACAAGTTAAGCATGTTTTTTTAAAAGCTGAACGTGTAATGAAATATACTGAAAGGGTCTCACTAAATCTAAAATACATCAGAAAAATTATTTCTTATCTTTTGTATTTTATTATATATTTCCACAGCATCAAAGAGGTAATTTATACTACTCTGTTTACAATTGTAATTCCATTGCAATTAATTCTACTCTTAATTTGGGCTGTGATATTCCCCCTGAAATACAATATTCTTGCTCTAATTTTGTTGCTTTCACATGATAAATTGCTTATCCTAAAGATGTAAAATCCATTATTTTATTTGGCATTCAAAATAAATGGATGATAAAACTCCTTTTTTGTACAATGGGGAGCTTAAAAAAAAAAAGGAAAGAAACAAAACCCCAAACTGAACAAATGTTATCCAGAGAGGAAAAACAAATAATTAAATGATAAGGGATAAAGGAAAGCATTAGTGAGGCAAAACATGCATGAAAGGACCAAAAAAGTGAAAGTGAGTTTTAAATCGCTTCCAAACTATAAATCTGCATGACAAAGGAACAAACTTTTATATACAACAGTAAAGCAAAACAGGAGAAGCGCAAAGATTTATTAGTTCCTTTGCAGCGTAGAAGTGTTTCTTACAGTGAAATTAAAACTTGCAGGGTTCTGCTTTATGCAATATATTTCAGTAGTAACAGTAAATGTCCTGAAATAATGCCCCCCTAATAACTTTTTTTGGCAAATACCAATTTGGGCTTGTATTTTCTACAGAACTGATAATAATGTGTAATGCCAGATGCAGACATGTCAGAACGTTTGTTCTGAGCTGCTGATACTGGGATTTCAGGGAACTGGGTAAAAAGTAGGACTATGCACAGACTTCCCTTGCAATCAGTTTATGACAAAAAAAAGTAGAAAATCTGGGAATAAACAGCAGAACTTTTACTAACTGATACTGACAAAACCATACCACAAGTATTAGTCAAATACTGCAGTCAACCTGGCTTAATAAAATAAAGGTTTACTGAAATCAGCTGTAATAGAGTCAACTTCTTTCTGCCCCAAGACATCAAGACTGTATTATGAGATTCCCAAGCAGAAGAATATGGCTTCTTGCGGCGTTATGCAACTATCAAATCCTGCCTGTTACAGGCAAGTCTGCCATGTGGTATTCTAAACAAGAAATTCCACAAAACGTTCTGCAGAAATAACAATTATTTTAGACCAGAGGCTTTTTACAAACAAGATACTCTATCACCTTCCTACATCCACAACTACTCTGAAACCATTACTTTAACAAGTAACGACAGCTATGGGTTTGTTATTAAAAAAAACATTATTCAGTCTGGATTTTTAAATGAATGCAATAATATTTAAATTTAAAAATTACTAATTATGCCCCAGTAGTAACAGAAGCAACCTCTACCTTTGTTATCTTTGGCAGACTTTTCAAGGCAAAGAAATGAGTCAGCTTTTTCCTGTAGCTTGTGTTATACTTGCTGGCGTTTCCCCAGCTTTGCAAGTCTCAAAGTATTTCCAAGTGCTAGACGTGAAGTTACACCCACAAAGTTTTTACAGAATGCCAACATTTGTCCCCATCGTGGTTAAAATTTAACCAAAAGCTGTAATTGAACTACAATGAAATGTCTTCTATGCATTCTGCTTTATTTCAGCTTGCTTTCTTTACAACAAATATACTTCATGAAAAGCTGCAAAACAATAGAATTGCTAATAAAGCAAAAAATTAACATTTCATCAAAAAATGCCACATGAATATATTCATACAGATGATTCACTTCATCAGTAAGAGAGCACGCGTTGAAATAGTTTACAATTAGCACTCTAGATGTGGTTTCCCATTTCTCCCTACTTCTTTGGTGGCTTCAGCAAACTTTTTCCTGTAGGTCCTACAACATGCCGAAATACACTAGGAAGCCTTTCAACAGTTACATATACTTCTATAATCCCGGGAAAAAAAAAGCCCACATTTTGCACAGTTCTTTAATTTTATATTGTCACTGCACAATTCCACAAACAAAGCGCAATCTCAATAATAAATTCATAACTGGATGTATTTTCCCAGTGCAATTAAAATAAACAACATGAACAGATTTATAAGAAGCGTGTGGATCAGTATCTGTCTGAGCTGAAACTCTACTTCAGCAGGAATAAAGGAAAATAATCTATTCTGAACTATCCACTCAAAACTTACTCATATAGAAAGGGAGAAGAGTAGACCATGATGTGTCTGCTACTTTCTGACACACATATATAGTTAACTTGGCTCTAGTCATTAATGTCACAACTTTTTACACTAGTACTTCTTCATCTTCTAATTTAACAGAAAGGAATGCTTATGTCTGATATCAAAACATATTTTATTATTCCTTAAAACACTAAGCTAGACAGCAGGAGAGTCAGATAAAACAAAGGCTATGCCTGAAAAAATACCTATGTACTGAATTCCCACATTTCTACCCCTCTCCTAATTATTTTATGTAAACTGGAATGACAACACTAATACGAACAGGTTGGGGATAGCTACCCCACACCTTTTGTTCAGCCTTAAAAAATAAATTAATTAATAAACAAACAAATAAAATCACTCTTTACTATAACATACTAGCTCTTAGCAAGTACTAAAAAGATAGAACAGGGATGAAATCTCAGGACGCAAGAAAATTCAAGAAGCCCTAGAAGTATTACCTACAGACTAAAGCCCCTTCACTAAAAGGTGTAATAACAAGAAACATCTTATATGACCGTTTTCTTAGCCTAGCCATAGTCTACTAAGTCTAGTAGACTGCCTAATCAGTAATCAATAGCAAAAGAATAATTATGCAAGATTTCACTTAAGAGTTTGAAAACCAGAAAGTCCATTTCGAAAGTATGTGACCTACAACTTGTCCCACAGTATTTCTCCTCACACCTCTCTACAGCCTATGCTGTACTGCTGGTACTGCACCAACACAGGACTTCCAGAACCAGCTAAAGAGAGTTTATTTAAATAAAACTAGGACAGAACTGTTAAGATATTCAACAGTATTATAAGTAAATCCATTTTTACAATACTAGGCTTTGAAAGCCTGATGGGTCTAGATGACTCCTGGCTTCTGTGGTAAAATCCTTCATAATTAAGGTTCACTTGCAAAACAGCCACAACATTGGCACAGATGCTGGTTCTTATTAAATAATTTACTTCATTTTTCTCCTACTCATACATTTCCAGCATGACTCCATGACAGACTAATCACTCAAACACACTTTTTTACGATGTATGCAAGTTGCAGTTCAACTAGTCACAGAGTAATACACTACAAACTACTTACACGTACCTCATTACCAGCCACTTCACTATGAATATAGCCTAGAAATTTGCTCTTAAATTTGAATGTCTCAGAACAAGCCAATGCTAAGCAATTTTCACAGAAATTGCCAATACAGAAGTACCAGCCTCCCAAAATACGTATTTGTAAAACCTAAGGTGGGTAATGCCTGCATATAGGTACAAGAATACTATTAGACACTACTGTGATCTCAGGTCCCACTTTTTGGTTATTCTCAGAACACAAAACTCTCTAATACAAGAAAAGAGAGTCTTTTTTTCCATGAACAGAAATCTAAGTTTATTAGCCCCACTGCTTGTTTGATCACTATGCAAGAAAACCTTAAGTTAAGGAGCTTATTTCTTAAGTAACTAAATTCCATCTGTTATTTGGAAAGGAGAGACACAGCTTACTTTACTTTACAATGTTGACAGCAAAGTTTAGCAAAAAATCTCCTCTGCTCTTTTTCTGGCCAGACATTAAAATTTCACATGCATCATCACAGCAACATGGTTACAAAATACAGCCATAAAATACATAATCACAATCCCTTTGTTATCCTCCAGCGACTAAAGCAGGCTTTTTCTATTAGAAAAATTAAAATCAGTAGTTATGAAACAAAAGAAACTATTTTAGATGAACATAATCCCCTTAGTGTCTAGAAAACCATCTACTATATTGCAAATTAACCGTTACACTTCCTAAAACTGTGAAGGGGTGAAAGGTATGGATTTCTCCACAGATACTTAAGAATTATTTTCTCCACAGATACTTAAGAATTATTCCAGTTTAAGAGGAACAAACGGGTGTTCATCTAGAAGATACTTTGCCCAAACTATAGCAGTTTTACCTTGTGGGAAAGATATGTACCCCCATTACACTTTCCTTCAATCAGCAATGTGAGAATTATTCACTTCTGCTGAATCGACAAAACTGCAAGGCATGCATGAAACAGCTCTAAAGAAAACATGTGTTTAAACCCATGACTCTTAACTGCCTTAATAAAATAAAATAAACCCTGCCTCCTTGAGAGCTATCAGTTTTTGCATCCGCATCCCAAGCGACTGCCTGCAATTCGAGGGACAAACTAATTCATTTAACCCCAATTCATGGTTCACATAGAGTTGTAAACCACACATCCCTCGGCCTCAAGCCGTTTAAACGTGGTAGACCAAAATGAGCCCTAAATACAGGTAGTCCCCATCGAAACAAATAATTTTATAACGTTAAAATTTTAGCAGTGCCTTGAAAATAGGAGACAAGAAGGACACTTCACAGCACCAGTTTTCCACAATGAAAGCTCAAGTCCTCCCAAGCACTGAGGCTTTCAAGACCTTTTCCACGAAATAAGCGTAATGTCTCAGCAGAGGAGCAATTTAAAGAAATTTAAACTGTTTTCGCCAAATTTCCAAACAAACTTTCTCAGACAAGGCTTTGCCCTGGTAAGGAGACATGGTAATTTTCCTCAGGAGTTGGGGAAGAAGAGCTTGTATTTCTTCCACATTCAGGACCACAAAAGAAAAAGACAGAAACTGAAGAAACCAAACATCCCTCTGGGTCTAGTACACAATTTAACTATTATTTGTTGGGGTAAAGTGCATTTTAAGAGGAGTATTTTTTGTACCTGAATAGTCCCAGGCAAGATCCATGGGAATCAAATAAAGTTCTGGGGTAGCAGGCTACAGATGAGGAAAACAATTCATTTCAGTTTTCAAATTTTTCTCTACAGACAAGCCAGAAGCTGGCCCTTTCCCAGCCACTTTCTTTACAGGGAGAATACTGTGAAACTTGAGATTCTTGGATATTTACACAGTACCAGCAGCTACAGCATTGATTGCAGCTTTCACGGGTTTCCTTATAGAAATCACAAGATATGGCAACTTAACATGATCCAAGCAGTGTTTCTCAACCTCTTTTAAAGGAGCAAAGTGTCATCCAAACAAGGAAACAAATCCAAAGATTACTTAAGTTTTCTGGAAAAAAAAAAAAACCAAAGGCCCAACCTATGTAATAAAATAATAGTTTTATTCAAAACAATCAAAAGATTAGAACACACAAGTTAGACATTTGCTACTTTTATTTTCCCTTTAGTATGTTTGTTTCCTTGCTTACATGTGTCAGAGCGTGTATATGACATTTTTATTGGGTTTGGCTCCATTTTATTTTAAACTGTAGCTGCTCTGTTGACCACCTTCTGATATCTAACAGCTCCGTTGCCTGCAAGTGGGCAAGACTGATGCAGAGACACAACAGGATCAACTGCAATCCATGCTCTCGTCCAAGTCATGTGAAACGACTGTCACGGTGGCAATAGATTGAACACTTTCCTACATCACTTCAGGTACCAACTATTGCCGTTATTAAAAGTCTCAGAAAACAGCAGCTGGGATTTGGTAGGACCATGAAGACTGGACTACCTTGCTGCTAGCAGAGGTAGTCTTCCTTCCTTGAAGCACATTAGTGAGGTGACAAAGCAGCACTCTTAATTCTGCATTCAGCAACTAAAGAATCTTTATTTCCTCCCCATGTATTAGTGGTAATGTTTGGGTTTGGGGGTTGTTTTTTTTAAAATAGATGAACATGCATACAGCTACTGGGAAAGCCATGCCATGTTTACCATCTGTGCCTATAGCTCTGCATATTTCATATGGTCTTCAATGTAGAAAATACACATGCCGGTAATATCTGTTTTACCCAAGATGAAGGCATTCAAAAGCAAATAAAACAATTAATTTAATAATCATAGGTCTTTTAAGAATTAGCTAGTCTTCTTTGCTACCACCCAGCTCCATAAAATACACAACATGCATCCAAGCTTACTCAAAGACACAGAAATGTCACTTTGGGAGCTACAAAAAAGCAGGAAATACAAAGAATGAAAAATCAAATTATTTTTGCAGGCAGGGATCCCTAATTTAACAGAAAGGACACTAACAGACTTCCAAAAGAGATTTCTGTAGTCCCTTGTAAAACTAAAGTGCACATACAATTTAATTGTGTCCTACTAGAAGGGATTAATGCTGCAGTTGGACGCACAAGAAACCTGCAACTCCTGTATTTCCTGGAGAACAGGCCCCGTGCCCACAGGACACTTGCACCAACAGGATGCCCGTCTACCACCACCACTTGTCATTACCGAACTCTGAGCTTCCTTCTTCCTTTGCTCTGCTGGCAGCAGGACTCTGAATGCTCTCCAGGCTACTCAGCGCAGTAACAGCAAACATAACCTGAGCTGACAATAACACGTTCAACGGGACACCAAGATCCAGAAGAGGACACCTGTCTAAAATAAAACCTTAAAAGCACCTTAAAAAAAAAATGGGACACAAACCTCTGCTTCCCACAGGCAGATCTGACTGTTCATTTGACTAAAGGGAGAACTTTACTAATACACAGATAAATCCACACTACTAACAGTGAAAATCCCTCAGATTGAGTCCTAACGAGAGGAGAACACCATGAACTTCTCACTAGGCCCACAGCAACTGCCGTCAAATGTGTGCCCTATTCAGCATGCAACTTTGAAGAAAAGCAAACAGCAGGTCAGCGATACAAGATAAAAGGGGGCAAGGGGACAAACACGATCACCATAACGCGTAGCCCTAGTTCTCCAGCCACTACAGTACAGCCCGCTTGGAATGAAACAGGAGAGCTGCTAAACATATGACAATACTGTCCCACATTTAAGGGCAAAAAATGGCCCTGTGCCAAACCTGGACTAATCACCTAGTTTCTGGAGGCAGAGTAATTCAAATCGATCAAAAAACCATACAAAGAGATACCACACCAAAGCTTTTCCAGGGCAAACCAGTTAGAAAAAGAGACAAAAGACATTGGTAGGGGATTAGTTTTTACTAACTTGCACTAAGATTTACTACACATTATAGCAAAAGAATGGTTGCACAGCAATAAAAGATACAAATAAGGGATTATTGATAACTTTCAAGAGCCAATGGACCATTTTCTGTCTAGGAATCCCATCTAAACTGGCACCTCCAACAGAAACAAAAAGGAAAAATTATAAACCCCTAGCTCATTTTTCTCAGTTCAATTTTTGTGTTTGGTGGTGTTTGGTTTTTTTACTTTTTTCTTTCCAAAAGATAACAGTACATAGAATTAAATATAAATTTATAACCAAAATGAGTATACTTGTATTATTTTAAAAATCCTGCCTGACAAATAATCACTATTTTTAAAGAGGTTTTAAACAGCAAGATGCAAAAAACCCTCATCATAGAATCACTTAGGTTGGAAAAGACCTCTAAGATCATCAAGTCCAACTGTAAATCTAAAACTGCCAAGTCCACCACTAAACTGTGCCCCTCAGCAGCACATCAACATGCCTTTTAAATGCCCCCAGGGATGGTGACTCAACCACTTCCCTGAGCTGCCTGATCCAATGTTTAACAACCCGTTCTGTGAAGATTTTTTCCTAATATCCAATCTAAACCTCCCCTGGCACAACTTGAGGCCATTTCCCCTTGTCCTATCGCCTGTGATTGGGAAAAGAGACGGACCCCCACTTCTCTACACCCCCCTTTCAGGCAGTTGTAGAGAGTGATAAGGTCTCCCCTCAGCCTCCTTTTCTCCAGGCTGAACAACCCCAGCTCCCTCAGCTGCTCCTCACAAGACTTATTCTCCAGACCCCTCACCAGTTTTGTTGCCCTTCTCTGGACCCACTCCAGCACCTCAATGTCTTTTTTGTAGTGAGGGGCCCAAAACTTGGGCAGTATTTGAGGTGCAGCCTCACTGCACTGTACACAGTAAAAACGGAAATGGTCATACTGGAAAAAGTAGAAAATTAGGCATGTTGAATCCTGCTTTTCATTCAAAAATCCTGTTCTTATTACTAGTACAGAATATGTAGTCATGCTATATATGAAGGATTTTGAATTTTTTCATTAGATCTGTGAAAGGTACAGGAGACCAAGTTTTACACACAGATACAAGGATTTGATATCAGGAGAGCAAAGAGCTATTACCTATGCAATAACCTCATGTATAGGAAGGTCCATATGGCATAGGGTCAAGAAGTACACTAATAGATCATTTCCTTTAAATTTGTACCATCATCAGAAACATTTCAAAAGACACAGAGTTGTGATTTTTCATATTTTTGCTTTATTGTCTTTACAGAAAATTTAAGACACATTTATGCTGTCATTCTTACCTTCAAATGCCAAAACAGAAGGTGACAGTTGGGCAAGCTATGAAACCATCAGATTTTACATCAAGCAAATTCCTAACTTTTGCTTCCTCAGATGTTGAAAATGACTGTAAATTAATAGATCTAAAGAAGTGACGCTCAGGAAACAATATATCAGCAATCCTGGCAGGCTAAAGAGAGTTGCTGGATCCATTTATTGCAGAACAGTTTCATAAAGATGAAGGCCTAAAGAGATTGTTATATTATCTATGTTGATCTTCTGTATCTCACAGAACATCTGCAACATTTCACTGCTCAGCCTATAATAAGCTTAGTAATTAGGCTACAGTGTTCTAATACAGAAAAAAAAATTAAGCTGCTATATATGCAGCAGACCACCACAAAGGCCAAGTCATATGCAACAGTGGGGAACTAATTATTGGCAAGATTAGACTTCACGATCCCACCAAACAATTTATATGCTGTTATTGCATATGAATTCCTTTGCAGCACTCTCGTGATCAATTTAATTTTAAGCACTTGAACAAAGCCTAGCAACCAAACGTTTATGAAAGACAGTTTCCTATATCACTTCAAACAGCTACAAACAAGATTTGAACACTGTAAAACATATACAACTCTGAGCCATTTAAATCTGATTTATTCAGTTCCAAGTCGAAGATAAATGAATGGCTGTCTTAAAATATGCCATATAGAGGAACAGACGTGAAGACTTCTAATTGGGGGTGGGTAATCTTTAAAAGTTCAAAAATAGGAAACTGATGTTTCAGTTCTAAACTGAAAAAACAATTCAGATGAATTCTTAATAAAAAACATAAGTGTCTATGAGAGAAACTAAACCAAGAAAGGAAATCCTTATGCTTCACTCAGGGTTGGCTTGCTTTGAAGGTAAGACCAAATGTCCAAAAGATACCAAACGCAGTAACACTCCTGAAGTAACAGGACAGACACTGGTGATATTTTAACCCTTGATACTAAAATCTACTAGCAAGACAAGAAAAAAATAAAAAAGCATGGAGAAAATAGACAGCAGGAATGTTGCATCAGTACAAAGAAATCCTCAAAAAAAAAAATCTTGCACAAAAACATAGTACTTGTACCACAACTTTAGAAACTGTTTTGTGAACCATACAACCTCTGCTGTCTCATTCTGCTGCGCTTCTCTGTCAGCCTGTGTCAGTGAGGGCTTCACTGTTTCTGTTTTGGGATCCTTCTGCTTTCCCACTCACCAGGGCTACTTGCTCTTGGGGGCTCTGGCTGAAGTCCCAGAGAAACAACAACGCCCTTGAGCTGAGTCTCAGAGAGTTCAAGAAGCAAGAGGTGCTCAAGGGGATCTTCAGCCTAGGTCCCTGCATGGACCTGATAGTGCACCTTTTTTTTCTCTGAACAGGAAAAAGGAATTGAGATACAGACAGCTCAAATGAAGAGCAAGAAAGCAATCTGTTCTGAGACAAGAACTTCCTTAACTTATGTTTTTGGTTTTTCTCCAATTCTGCAGAAGTGTCCCTGAACTTACGTTGATCACATCCTAAAGGGACCTGCTTGACTTTCTACTTCATATTACCCTGGGTGCCCCACAGCAGCTTTCCTGATCAAAAATGGATTCACTTTTTTTTAATTTCCTGATTTACTGCCAAAATCATCAAGCTAAAGGAATCCACATTTTTAAAAAACAAAATCTGTCAAAAAAAAAAAACCCTGAACACCTGTTTGACTATATTTTACTACACAGGTCACGGTTATCAAAACTTGAACTTGAAATAAGCCTCTGAGTAAGACACACAAAACTAAGTGAAATTATAGAAGACAGCAATGACGTTCTTCCCATTTACCTAACAGGCTGGTGGTCAAAGGATGTCAGAGAAACTCTTATCAAAATCATCACTGCTTCACTACTGTCTTCCTGATTTGTGAACCAAATCCTACAAATTTTGTTTTCCTTAAAAAATCCAAAAAAATGTTTTGTTCTGCATTGAATGAAGTTACCCTGGTTTGAGAACTGGAGCCAGGCAAAATGATTTTTTTAATTATTTTTTATTTTTCATCTCAGCTGAAAAACCCCAAGGCCTTTTAGACCTTTTCATTCAATCTAAACTCTCTCCTGCTCAGTTTCTTGGAACTGAATCTGTACTTGACTATTGAATCAAAGGTATTAAAAAAAAAATAAAGAAAAAACAAACCCAAAACAAACAATCCTCCCCAACACATCAACCATACACTTTTCATTTTAAAATAAAAAAGCTACATTTCTCATAAGTCATAAACCTTTTTTCATGTACTGTTTTGACTCTGAATTGCTAAAATCCCTTGCCTAGCAAAGAGATGGCTGATTCTCTCTCAAGCTAGCAACTCCTTTCCTTCTTACATTCACATTCCTGTTGTCTTCTCTCCTCTTTCTTCACTCTTCTGCTTCTAATTCCCTGTTAGATCAGCATGATTTGGTTTTCATTCCTTTTTTACAAGAAGGCTGCTTTTAATAAAAAGAAACCAGTGTCCTACTAATGACAGACTCTTAGGGCATCTTCTTCACTTTTATTCTCCCCAATTTATTTTTATTCTTCCTCAACTTATCATTTCCTTTTCGGAGACACTCCTCTCATTCATCTTCTATTCAGTTTCAAGAACTACATACTTTCCTGAAGTACCTCTTACATCCCTTTCTTTCCTTCCTTTCTTTCCACATGCCTTTTTTAAGCTTGCATTTTTTGGCCCATTATACTCTAGTTGCAGATCGTTTAATAATCACTAATAAAATTAACTATTTAAAGCTATTCTCCTAGCCATTGCCATAGCTTTAAATACTTCACTCTTCCTTTCTGCTCCTTCTGGAGTCTCAAAAGAAAAGAAAAAAAAAACCAAACATCAAAACAAATCCCCTTAGTTGTTCTTACCCTTTTTCATCACAATTTTCTCATTCAACCCCACCTGTGAGCATTTATTTTAAAGTATATACTTTAAAATTTAATGCATTTATTTAATTTAATGCATTGTATTGAGGACCTCACAACCTAAACAGAACGCACAAGGATATCCTTCGCCTTCCCATTAACACTTTCATTTTCAAAACAGCTCGTGCTAAATCACAACAAATTACTATGACAAAAGATGGTTTTAACTCTACCACTCTGTCAACATACATTTGGGCTTTTCTGTTTGAAGACACTGATGATCCCTTCTACTTGTTGGTGGCTCATCCTTGCTTATGCCATGACATGTTGCAAAATAGAGACTCCATATATTTTGGCCAACATTCATTTTAACATTTAGTTTCAGGTGTTTGGCGTACATAGCTTTTGTTTACAACAGGTTACAATATTACATGTCCTGTTAATTATCATGGCTTAAAAGAAACATAATATTCATTCTAACAACCTCAGTTTAAAACCCCACCCTAACCTCTGGGATGCTTAATTTGTAATTATTAAAACATAGAGAACACTCTAAACAATATGTTGGGAACACAATGTGGCAGGCAGCTGAAACTGTATCCATAGTCAGTTTTGGAAAATCTAATTTATTTTTTTTTTTTAAAGAATTTTCTGCTAATTTGGACTGGTCCAAAGATCACTCATTTGGAAAAGGAAAAAGATAGAATAGAGGAGAAAATCAAAGGTACTACAGTTTAAAAGAAGATCAGTTGCTTTTTAACTAAGTTTGTTCTATTTTACCATTTTTAAACCTTAAGAAAATGGATTAGTGGTGTCTTTATTTATCCTGATAATCCTATGCAGAGTCTTAAAATACCTAAGACTTTTTTGCTTGTTTTATTGGTTTCCTCCTGTTTGTCTGCACATTCGACCTTGTTACAAACTAGATGACAGGTCTTTTTAGGACAAGCTTGTTTGTTGGTTTTTTTGTTTGTGTTTAACTGTGGATAACACTATATCTAAATAAGGCATGGCCTTAATCTCTGACTCAATTCTGCACTACAACTAACAATAGAAGAGCAACCATCTTATTTGTAAACTAAAAGCATATTAAAGACCAAAGAAGTTGTTTTACCTTCCACTGGCCCCCAAATCCTCAAAAATCTTGTGTCTATACACAAGATGTCTTCTAAAAATGCTACTTAATAATACTACTTAAAAAGATATGCATATAATTAACCAAAAAGGAAACTAAACACAATATGAAACATTGACTTAGAGAAACAAAGAGGCACTCAGAAGACAATCAGAGCATATACCAGGGTATATACAACCCAATATCATGTTAACTTGGCAATGAGGCTTTAACAGACCAGAAATAGTCTGCGCACAACTTGCTTGCCCCAGCCACAAGAGACACACAAATTTGAAACAAAGACAATAGCTATTCAGCAAGATGCACATCGCTGTTACATGAGTTGATCTATGAAGTCATTTTCTTGGAATACTTACCACTAAATCCCAGTTATTTTGTTCAAGCAACGTTATAGCTTCATCAATATTTTCAATACCAGTACATGCCTAAAGAGAAAAAGAAGTAGTAAAGAGAATTAAAAGCATTGATCAAAATCAGAGTATTAATACTTATAATTTAATTAATTTCCGCAGAATGACAGGAAAGGTATAGGTGTTCCATTTCTACTAGGAGAGAGTGATCCAGAAATCAGATTTCAAGTCTTAATCATCAAACATTTGGATATAATTCCCCATCCCATGAGAGGACTCTTGTGTGACCTTGAGCAAGTCACCTAGGGAAGCAAGACAAAGTAGTTACTTGTAAAATTAGGACAACAGTAGTGTCTCAAAGATGTTTTGAGAATTTTACATTCAAAATTATGAAACATTCATGCTACCTTAACAGGGCTCACAAAAATACTTAATATTTAAAATGATGTTTGAGATGGCTGAACTACTTTGTCTACAGCCAGAAAAACACACATAAACCCTACTGCCTCCACCATCATCTTATGCCCCTACTCTGGGTGTTACACAGTGCAGTGTAAAAGGAAAAGAAGGACGCAAGTATGAATTTTTGATCATCAAACTGTCAACTTACCACTGCATGTATAAATGAGCAACCCTTGTTAAACTACTTAAAACAAAGACTATATAATGAAACATTTACAATGCTCTCCTTTCAGATAAAATGCTTGTGTATTCTAGCCCTATACTCTGGCTTTACCTAGCTCAAGACATCTAATACAATAGCATTTGTAAAGTAGTGATAACATCCTACAAAATGATATTGTAAACTGAGCTTAATTCCAAATACAAGAGAGCACCTCTGGTCAGCAAAACCTTGATCCACCATCCTGCTTGGTTTTTTTTGATACCTCTTCAAATACTCAACTTAAGCAGGCAGAGCATTGCTATTCCTTCTGGCACATATTTGCTACTATTCACATTGACAAATGTCAAATATATTTTACCAGAGGGGAAACATGGAAACAGTTAAATTGCTTTCTGGAATTTGTCTTCCATCCTAATCAAAGCTATAGTCTGTACTCAAGCACACAAGATGAGTTCAGACTTTTACAAGACCTGAAACACGATAATGTTCCTTCTGCTCCACCACACGGTTATATAAAAAGTTTATATAAAGCTACATCTAAAAAATCCAAACTTTTAACAGTAATAATACAGAGTTAGATAGCAGCAGCAAACAGATCTGTTTTCCTGATTCCAGAGATATATAGTCCTGGTTTTGATGTACATGATAAGGGAAAGAGGGGGCTAGGGACAGAAACAGACACTTTTTTTCCTCCCAAGACAAAAAAATATCAGGTCATAGATTTTTCCGTGACCTAACTTTTCTCCCAATTTACAATAACAAATGTAAGAAATAAGAAGTAGAAAAGAAACCACAGGGATGTTCAAGGCCAATTCCCTCTTCCCAAATTCAACGCCGAAGAATTCCACACTTATGAAGCATGACGTGCAGTATGGCTATACAAGATGGACCAGTCTGGAGGACCATAAGGATCACAAGATCACATTAGGCAGCAGTCTCTATTGATCCACAATGTTCTCGTGGCCAGATCGAGTCTCTCTGGAAGAAATTGTGTCTAGTTGCATTGCTCACAGCATGCTGTGCTAATATTGAATTTCACCCACTTTGCATCTGGAGTGCTGAAAAAATTTTTTAAAAATACAGCTTTGCTCTTCAGAAGCATCATGTTGCCTTTTCTTCCATTACTTCTGCAGTTAAAAATGAGACAACACTTTAACACGTTCCCTAGCAAATGGGAAGGTTATACACTTAAGCCAGGTAAGCTTGAGGAGAGCAGGGCTTGAGCTTGATACTACCATAAACCTGCCACTGAAACTGATGCTGACAGCTCTGCTGCAACGTAGCCTTATTTTGAAAAAAAGTTTTGTAGAAGTGACAGTCTGAGATTCAGTTAAGTGAAATACACTTTAAAACCTGGTCATTACAGAAACAGTTACTATTTCTTATTTATCAGCCCTGCAAACTCTGCATAGCCGTTCAAAGACCTAGGTTGTGTTCCAACCTACAATCAGAACCTGACGAACAATGTCGTGGTGTTGTTCTCAACCCTGGGCTGTGCAGATGAAGTTGAGGAGAGGGCACCTAGAATTCAGAGCTCAAATACTGCTTTTAGTTGACCTGTCTTCCATATCACCCCTGCAGCTCAGCTGAATTGCAACTGTCCATATGCACACTCTCAGCCCATATTAACTGCAAATCAGTTCAGCTTGGTTTGGCATACTTTTATTTTGAGATAAACTAAACAACATTACCTTACCCTTCCACCAGCATGCACAGTGAAAGGAGTTACCTCGTCATAGTGAAGGCAGAGTAATTAAGCAACTAATTCACTTGTATGTCTACATCCTTCCCAAGTCATCTTGTTAAGGATATAACAATCTAAAATAGAATTCTGCTCCTGCTCTCTTAGCAATTGGTAACAGGAATGGACAGGTGTAAACACTAACTAAAAATAAAAAACATCAGAATTCTTAATACTCAAGAAAAGCAGCTGTCTTGAAAACTCATGGACCACTTTTACAATCACTTTCAACATTTGATTTTGGGGAGTTGTAAAATTCAGATCTCGGTTTCCAGATGGGCTGGTTTTGCTAGTTGTCAATAAAACAGAAAACAAACATTTCTGAATTACAACAATGAACAGATGAGTGCTACTGATCAATGTAACTGCAAAACTGACATCCTAAGATCTTCCTCAATACCCTGTTAACGTCACAGTTGCAGCAAACTAGGATTTTTTCCAGAATAATATTCCTACATTCAGCCACTACACACTACATACTGATGCATCGTGACTCGAGGCAGGGATTTGTAAGACAACAAAAAAAAAAATTAAAGTTTGCTTCCTTTTAACTGTGTCATAACATGCAAAATAAAGTCAAGAAAGCATCCCTTTTGCATGTCTTTCATTTTCCCTAAGAAATTAAGCACACAAGACAGGTAGTCCCTCACTGGCAAGTGTGATGTGACGCCAAGGACCCCTGGAGCAGCAGATTAGTCCCAGAACAACCTGGCCTCCTCCTGCTTTCATTTTCTGTAGGGAAACACACAGAGGAAACCAGCAGGTTCTGTGAGCAACAAAATTAAGCAAGTCTGGTTCCTTGTGGGTTTGTCTCTCATCCCTAATTACAAGAGCTGATTCAAGGTTTTCTTATGGCTGGAATATTTATAAGGACTTCTTTTGATGGGCTTCTTTCCATGTTACTTGGCTGTATGTTCATGAAGTTTGGAATAATTTAACTGGTATGAGTCCAGGGGACATCTGGGCACTATAAGGCTATATGCCTTATTTATGTAGGAAGACAGACTGAAAGTCACAAGGTTTACTTATTTACAGTACGTAAAGATTTTATGCCCATTTTTATGCCATTCATTCTACCCAAGCAAGAAACAAACAAGCAAAACAAATTTGAATAGGAAAAAAAAAAAAGGTATTCAATTTGCACAGAAACAGAAAGGGGAAAAAAACCTTCAAAATACCCAAAACATAGCAAAGTAGATGAACTCCAAAGACGCAAAAACACATCTTCGTTACTAAGCAGGTAAAGCGATACCAGTTGAGGAGAAATTTTTTTCTTGATTCACAGATTTTATGCAGCTTTATTTTCATGAGAGACCTACTTACTAAAAGGCATTAAATATTTTCGAAGAAAATTCCTACCAGAATACTACTAACTCTTGATTCAATCAACAACCAGCACATCCTCCAAGTCATCAAACTGAAAGAAACAAACCACCACAGTAAAGGTAAAACTCTTAAGGCTCACCGACTTGTAAACCTTTACAACTCAAAAAGAAACCAAAGAATTTTTTTTGAAGGACAAAGTGGAAGAAAAGGTAGAACAGGTTTCTTCTCCTCCTCTCTGCATTTCCTCTAAACCTAGGATAGCATTTTTGCCCTCCACAGCAGCTCCAGAGACTGTGCAGTCTCTTCTGTGGTTTTTTTCAGACCACACAAGAGGAAAATGAACGTGAAGATTAGAAAACTTTGGAACTGAATGCACAGATTCAGATTCTGAAGATAAAACTATTGAATGTTAAAACAACTTTCTTAGCATCCTGCCTTTCCAGGCCAGGTAAGTGTTTCCACCAGGCAGATTTATATTTGCATATAATGAAATTTCAGAGCGCTCCTCCAAATTTTTTTCAGGTAGCTTTGCAGATTAACCATCATCTTAGTGATGGAGAGCTTACCCTTGGAAAGATTCACAGCTAACCCACAAGGGGTCCTACGTAACTGGCACAGTAACCTTAATCACTGTTACATAAAAGCAGCGAAGTAGCCACGGAGGAAACAATTCAGTAGGAGAAAAGTCGGAGGCCAGACAGACTCCAAGGCATCTGAGGCAAACCTAGGAGGCGCTTCCAGAAAGCTATAATGCAGGATGACAGACTCGCTTTTCTAAATCCCTTGCAGGGTGGTCTGACCCCGGGAGCCGTAACAGCTGGATCTGGGTTTTGGGACCCTCTGTGACCCCCCCACCTCAACAGTGCAGGCTTTTGCCCACCTCCACATCACAGGAAAGCAGCTGACCTCCCCATCTGGCAGCAGCTGCTGTGGAAAACCCTCCTCCGGCACCTGCTGCAGAGATCCAGGCAGTTGTTACGCAGGGAAGCTGGAAGGGACAACTGCTGCTCCCAACACAGAGAGCCGGGCTGTTCCTCCTGCAAAGCCGGGAAAGCAACAAACAGCTGGGGCTGACTCACAGACAGAAGCCGGGCTACTGTGACCCCCACGGGGAGCCGGGGGCAGTTGTTGCACAGAAGCTGGGAGCAAATGGTATTTGGCAGCAGGGCAGGACTTCTCTCACCTGCGGCACCATTCCCCTTCTCGCCGGGGCAAAACGTGGCAGTCAAAACTATCCAGAAGACCACATTCACCCCAACAGCCAGCAGCTGATGTGGAGGACTGAGAAGTCTGCCTCTCTCAACATTTTCGTTGAGCAATTCTGTATTTCCTTTGACTATTTTCAAATATTTTCTCCCAACAGGGACCACCTCTAAGCTAACCCAAACTAGGCTTTAGCCTAGAACGTCTTGCACAACAGGTTCAGGCCCATTAGAATCAGGCAGACAGACGGCTGTGCATTACACCGTGCACCACTCTCTCCTGTAAAAGTCAGCTGGAAGAAAAAACAAAACAACAAAAAAGAATCTCACTTTGTGCCTAACTAATCTCCACATGCACTCTGCAGTTAGCATCCTCAGCTGCAGCCTCCCACGGTAATTCAGAGCGGATGCAAATACAGGTACCACGCTCAGTCCACAAAACATAAAAGGACAAAACCGGAGCCATAGCTCCAAGTAGCCAGAACAGCAACAAACTCAGACAACTGATCTCCAGGGAAGAGCCACACCAGTTGTCAACTACAGGCTTTTTCCCCTCTCGCTAATATCACATCCATCTGTCTCAGAATAAGACTAAGCTTCTGTGATTCAATCTGATGCCTAGTCCTCAGACATTGAAACAGCTGATACAGACTCTCCTGTGCTGGATGAAAAAGAGCTTTCTGCCATCAGCTTTTTGTTGCAACTGTAGCTCAGTCCATCTTTTTAATATTTGTACACAACTACGATGCCCAAAGAAACAACTACATTAAGGCACCACAAGATCACCCAGGAAAAAAAGTTTTCACCCTTTGTGATCTCCTGCAAAACCCTAAGAAGCCAGCGTTAATATATCTCCATCCACCATGACTGCAAGGAAATGCTTACTTTTGAAAGTACTCCTGAGAAGTCTGCCTCTAGATACAGCAATGCAACTAGAGCTAACTCTATTCCATAAAGATATATGAGGTTTTAAAGATAAATCAAAAACGCTGGCAAAGAACAAATAATGTTAAAATCAATTCACTATCCCTTTGGTGACTTACTCTTCAAAAGATAAGAGAGACTAGGAGTACAGAAAATGCTTTTCAAGTACAGGCCGCTAACCTGCTCAGAAAAGTGGCTGAATTCTCCAGCACAGCAACTTAAAAATGAGAAGAAAAAAAAAAGAAAAGACTCAGAGCTGTTCTTAATAGCATTTGAGATATAGCAAAGGATATTGCTTATCTCCTTGCACACTTAGCCTCCAATAAAACCAAATTCAGTTTGCTGTTTTATCCACCTCTTCAATTGCAACCAAACAGATCCGTTCACAGACACACTTCAGCTTCCTGTCAGGTTCTGCATATCTCCAAAGACTGAGAGTCTACAGCCTCTGGGCAGCTTGTTCCAATGCTTCACCACCTTCACTGGGGGAAAAAAAATAAATCATTATTTAATTATAATTCCCCTTGCTGTAACCTGTATCCACTGCTTCCCATCCTTGGACTGTGCAACTCCAAGCGAAATTTGATTTCTCGTGTTCTGTTATCACCCACTGTATAGTTGACCCAGCAACGAGATCTCCTCTTAACCTTCTCTTCCAGGCTCCACAAAACCAGCTCCCTCAACCTCACCTTTCACCGAACATGCTCCAGCCTCCGCCTCACCAAGGCAGCCCTCCACTGGACTTGCTCCACTTGGTCAACGGAGGGATCAACATGGGACACAGTACTGGTCTCGGCAGTACCTGGCAGAGGTGAAGAATGGCTTCCCTCAGTCTCTCGGCACACTATTACAGTTCCACAGTTTGCTACGACTTCTACTAGAAGAATCCACAATTCCCTTCCGGAGCACTCCTAAGAAAAATCAGGTTTCTGGATGTAGGATTTTTAAACAACCCAATCCTGAATTTCCTGCTTCTACAGGGAAACTTAGTACCTCGCTTCCTTTTCCTATCCCTCGTGAGGAGAAAGGCTCAGTAATCAAAGACAATAACTAAAAGTCTATAAAGCAGCCAAGGGCAGCTCCACATTGTATCCGTTAGAAGTCTACTCAAACCCAGCAAACTTTAGGACACTAATTCACCTACGACATATTAGTAGGTGAGAAAATTTTCTTGAAAATTCACACATACACTGTTGCAATGATAATTACTTCAAAGAACTGAAACAAAACATAATACTTGTTCCCCAAAACCAGGTAATAACTTTGGTTTAACTAACCAATATGCTCAGCCAAGCAAGTAAAGGCTTTAGTACTGAAATACCAGATTTAGGATGCATATGTAACTCCCCTCTGGGCTATCAAGAGACTCAGCACATTCAGACACTCACAATTCAGACTTTTTGGTACCTTGGTTCTTCTCATCCCAGAGTCACACCAGCCTCAGGACCACCTCCACGGACTGCAACACCAGCCACATCGGCGCCCCTCCGTGGCATCCCCTATTATTCTAATGTTGCAACAACCTTACTGATACAATAAGACTGTTCTTATTATGAGTCATCCGTGGTTATTAAACTAACTTTTACTTCTTTCTGTTTCAGACAAACATTTAAAAAACACATCCAGGCATATCGACCAAGACGCAAACTGAAAGGTCACCTACTGCAAGCATCTAAATGAAGAGATAAGAATGCTTCTCCGTTTTTACATAACTTGGAAGACCATATGGTAAAAATTAAGCAGATTCACCAGCTGTTCGCTTAACAAACAAGCTAACACACTTACCAATATCAGAAATTGAGATATGCCAGACTAAAGGTTTGCCCAATGCGTTTCAAATCCCACCCCCAAATATTTGCAAACTTCAACATTCTACTATTTGAGCACTGCCTTAAGCAAAATGTAAAGTAAGGAGCCTTAGTCCTTTTCTACAGGAGGAATAGGGGAGTTAAAACAACAGAGAAAAAAAAACGTATTTCTGAAGGTCACAGAAGACATTTCTACCTGTTAGTTACCAAGCAGACAAGAGTGAACTTTGCCCATGCTCTGAGATGACTGCAAGCCTTCTGAACAAAGTCAGCAGGGTGCAAAGTCTAAACTGGTAGCATGAAGCTCTAACCACTTCTTAGCAGAACTAGCTAACTTGGCACCCTGCTAACCACTTTCAAATGGTTTCCAGCAGACTTTGAACACTCTCAAGACTCTGGAGCAAATTCGGCTTCCAGAATACCATGAAGACACATCCCTAGGAAGCCCATGAGCTGAGCCAAGACATGAACTCTAGTTTCCCAAGCCCCATGCTACCACTCTAGTGTTTAAGCCACATGCACTACATACAAAGAGCAGTGCTCAAACTGAATTAAAAACCAAACCAAAACAAAAGTCAGTACCCATTAATTAGCACTCTGGACTACCAAACCCATCCGTCTTTCCTGAGGATTGAAGACAGCCTTTAGCCAACAACTACAAAAACCTTTAGTTAGGATTATCTCAAAGTTTCTGTGCTTTTTTAATACTTTAATAAAAGTATCTCAGTGAAGGCAAAAACCTCAAGATTTCCTCAAATCATAGCCATTTTACAGTATCTTACACATTTATCACATAAGTAGAAAAACTGATGGAAAATAGAAAAGAACTGCAGGTGTCAGACACTTTTCCTTATTGGATAATTGCAGTCATCTCCTTTCTCTTCATTGCCCCGAGAGCAGTAGAACCCTAAAAACAACTAAAGAATAAATAAAAGCCACTTTGTAAATAAGCACACAGAGGACAAGTACTAACCCATACAAAAAATATTTTACTCAACGTTCCACAGCCACTGGTATTTTTTTTGATAAAGAACAGGATGACAAGGAAGGAACATACTCTTCAAAAGCTGGAAATGGTATCCAAAATGGGGAAACAGAAGAAGACTCAAATCACAGCACAGCACAAGTCATACCATAATGCAGGTCAACAAGGACTGAAAAAAAAAAAAAAAAAAAAAAACACCACCACCATTTCTCTAAAGACATGAAAATTATATAAGCTTTTAAAAGCATAAGGACAAGGAAGCCTGCCAGAGGGTCAGTGGGACCAAAGGAAGAAGATGCTAAAGAAGTATTCATGTAAGGTAAGGGCATATCATAACAGCTAAATGAATTTTGTGCGCTCATATTCACTACAGAGGAACTTAGGGACCATCCTATAACAAAGCTGCTCTTTACAGAGAACTCTCTCATCCTAAAGTGTCAGCAGAGACATAAAGAACAAGTCAGCAGGAACAGATGATAGTTCCCAAAATTTTAAAGGAACTGAAACAGGAAATTTTTGTTTGTTTGTTTGGGTTTTTTGGGGTTGAGGCATTTTTTGTTTGTTTGAGGGGGGGTGGTGGGGGTGGTGTTTGTTGGCTGTTTGTTGGCTGTTTGTTTTCGTTTGGGTTTGGTTTTGTTTTTGGTTTTTTTTTAAACACAGACTGCTCTTTAAATCAGTCTTAAAGGTTAAATTAACCTCACATTCCCACAGTGCTGACATTAGCTTTTTGGTGAATTTTATTAGGGTGCTAACCAGGAGGGGTTAAGATTTCTACAGTTCAGAAAAATTTGACTTCTGTATCATAAGAAATAGCAGAAATTCCAATAAAGTATATATATATTAATGTATAAACTATTTTTTTATATATGACATACTGAGGAAAAGTGAACACAGCTTCTATAGAGCACACTCACACATCACAAAACCACTCAGATGTCTCTGAAGAATGCAAGACTAACTCTAGCTGACAGAGGTTTTTTTTTTTCCCAAAGGCTTATAAAAAAAACCATTATCAAGCTCTTAAAGTGCTGACTTCCAGAAATTAGGATGAGGCAAATCCATTCAAATTCTGTTTCTTTCGGCTCTTTCCTAAGGACCAGTCACTGCTGCAGATGAGACATTAGGCCAGCTGGGTCTTCGATCTGAGCTGATATGGCACCTTTGATATTTGCTCACAAAAACAACCTGACCTTTAAAAAAAAAAAAAAAAAAAAATAGAAGTGACTCAGTTTCAGAGTTCTTGTCTTTACAAATTGTTTCCTGCAACAGGTAACATATGAAACCAATATAAAATAACTCAAGGGCTAACGTACTCTGGTCTAGTTTCAAAACATCTCTTAAGAACTTCAGCTTTAATGAATTATCTTTTGAAAGCGTAACTACTCCCGCAGAACAAAGACCTGCTCAACCAGTTAAACATAGAGGACCAGCAGATGACTACTTTGATAGACCAAACAACATGTAATGCATACATTAGGGCTTTGGCTTCCTCTTTGAGCAGTTTGTTTTTGCAATTGCACATTCTCTAGTCAACTCTAAAAAATGGGCGTAATTAGTAGGTATCAGTCCAGCCAGTAAGCATGTCACTTCCTTTCATCCAAACGATGAGGGACAAGTAAAATGTTAGGTACTTCCCCAGGCTTTTGAGTTCTTACAAGAGTTAAAAGAAAGGACTCATCTAATGGCTGCCCCACAAATGCACAAATTTATCCACTGACGAGAAAAATATGAAATCATACCAGATATATGCCTTTAATAAGCCATTAACTCTTGCTTCTAGTGGGGAAATGCACGAAAACTAGGCTTGCAATGGTAACTGAACCAGGAGAACTGCTTAATAGAGGGGGAAATTCTACCCTTTCAAACTTTCCAGCACCAATGCAATACTCTTAAGACGGGAGCCTCTCAGGACCCCTTCAGACATGGAGCAACTCACTCAAATCCTCATCCTCTCCTTCCACACAGAAATATGATCTCAGTAAGTGTGTTTACTGTAAATGATCTTTGCTTACCAAGAAATATTAGCCACATTTTACTTCCAATGTGCCAAATAACTTTCACATTACTTTTCAATGAAAGCACATTCCTAGCCTCTGGGAGTACATATAATTAATAATTTCTATATTATAATTAGTATTAGTTGTCATGGCATTTGAAAAAGGATCCTACAGCTACCACCTCTCAATCTGTTTCAGTGACCTACTAACCCAAATACCTACATGAATGGGCTGATGGAAATGGTGACATGATTACTACGATGCAAAGAGTCTTTTCAAGGTAACTGAATGAAGAGAACAGCATAAAACTCTTTCCGAAGATGAATCCCTGCTCCAGTGGTAAATTATTTAGGTTCTTACAGCAGGGCCGTAATACACACAAATCATATTGTTTCTCAACTATAAAATGTCAGATAGTATTTCTAGTTAGTCCTTACAGAAGAGAAATTAGCTGGCTTTTCCTTGAAGAGCTCTCAGTGGAAATATCCAAGTTATCAGGTTGCTGAACGGACACCACTCTTACTCCAGTTTCTTATTTATGACTCTGAAATCCACTTCACCTCTAGTTTAAAGACCAGAAAGGTACTAATAAATCAAACTAGCTTTGTTCTAGCAAATGTGAGCTTTGGGATTACAGATGAGTCTAAAAAGTTTCTAAAGAAATCAAACTGTTGATTCTTCAGAAACACCCAAAGAACAAAATGAAATAGACAATGGTCTTGGTAGCAGACAATGACAATCAAAATAACCGATCTAAAACACACTAAGCATGCAGTACACTTTTATCATGTCTCTTGCCCCCAGGGCCATTTACAGCAAACAAAACCAATTGTGTTGCAAACCAAGAGGTCCAACTACAAGTTCCAGTGCTGTCACTGACTGTGCAATGCACAAAACTAGAAGACGTGATAAAACACAACAAGGATTAAAAGGAATTCTAATCAAAATGTAAATTAAGAGGCCTCATAGGTATGAACTTCAACATCCCATGGTATAGTAAGGTCCTCTTTTATTACACTGAGAAACAGCCCTGTTAACTACTTCAAAATGTAGCTAAGGATACAGTAACCTATATCCACATAAAAGGTCAGGTGAAGCAGTGCTGAGCATCTTGGGGCCTCACTGAATCTTAGCAGAGTCAGCTTCTACCTAAAGACACCCTGTACGAGGGGGTGAAGAAACAAACCTGTCTCTCCCAAGCCCTAATTTCTCATCTATAGAGCACTGGATTTCCTTCCAACTACTGTGAAGAGAGCCGCAGGGCTCAGTCCAGCTGGCATGCTCTGGGAGCACCCACTGCATTATATCCTACGGAGGGACCACACAAAAGAACAGTTTTGTCTGAGCAAGACCAAGGCTTTAAGCTCAGACAGATCTGAACACACATAAAACCAGATATTTAGGCACCTAAGGTGACTTTCTGATGAAAATGTAGGCCTCTGAGAGTTTTAAACATACCTTGGAGAGCACTTTCCAAAGATTTAAACTTTGACTGGAAGTTTCTTCAACACCTATCTTTTGCTGAGGACCTTTTTCCAAATGAGTTGCCAAACAATTCACAGAGAGTCTGCTGAGAAATGAAGAACAGCCCTTTCTGCTCCAATGCCTTTGATGACCAAACACCACAATCTCTTTCAGAAATCAATGCTAAAGGTATCAACTTTGCTATTCGCTCAAAACCCTTTAGTGGATGGTTTACTCTTACAGAAAATGGTTGAAAAACTCTTTCCAGCCCCCAGCACAAGTCACAGTCCAGGGCAAGCATCAAGCATGCTGACTCAAAGCTATTCCTGTATCTGCCCTACCTCTTTCACCCACCAAATTTTCATACTGGCAATAACTTAGAAGTGACAGAAAACCCGAGCCATCATGCCGAGACACACGGAAGAAAGCAAAGCTCCCTTAGTACCCCCCCAAAAAAAAATTAATCCACTTGTAAATTCTGCACATAGACTCTCAGTGAAAGCAGTGTGCATGACAGAGATAATCTTATACAGGGCTGAAGGAGACAGATATTTTTCATAATCACAAAAAAGAAAAAAAAAAACAGCCACTTTTTTAAAGATGTTTTAAAATACATCTCATCAGATCACAGAATCATATGGGGTTGGAAGGGACCTCTGGAAACAGATACTGAACAGTACTGTGTTTCTTTAATTTTAGCCATTCCAGAAGGAAACGAGTAGTTTGAGTTTTAGTGAAAAAACATGATGAAATAATAAGCTGATGTATCAATGTCGTGGTCAATTCTATAACTGAAAACATGATTATCTAGCATGCTTTCTCACCTTTTCTGTAACTGATGGCAATGAGGTTCTTCCTTCCCAATTCCCCCTTGCTCCTCCCACAAACCTCTGTTTTTATGAAAAAGATTGACACAAAGGTGAAGTTTGAAAAAAAGACACTTTTACATACATGTGTGCGAATCATACCAAAACAGTCTACCACCCATTTAAAAAAAACAAAAAAGGTAAAAAGGAAAAAAACCCCTCACATAACTGTGTTTCACAAGGAACACAGCCAGAAGACAGAAGGAAGAAGAAAACTATTAGATATCTGTTGTTTCAATGAAAGCAAGGATTTTTGAGTTGTGCCATTCCACTCCGAAGTCTTCCCACCCAGACTAAATCTCGAGCTATTTATTTATTTAGTCAACGAAAAGTTCTATGAAAAATTTCCTTCTGAAGCTCCATGTGCCAGATATTCTTGTAATATATGGCCCCCCAGGGGCTGGTAACTCCCCCAATACTCCAACCCTTGGGCCCCTCTACATTTAGAATTGTTGTGAGGATGATCACGTAGCACGAATGAAGCCGTCCTACAGGTGGACATAACTCATAACGACAAAAAGATGTTCTTGCTAGTTCTAGTCACTACCCTAAGTGAAGCTGTAAAAACAAAAGTGAAGGTGCCAGCGCACAAAAATGTCGACGTCTGACACTCCTGCCAATACCCAAAGATTGTTTTTCATTCCTGAACAGTTTAACTATACCAATTTAGCTAAGTTAGCACAACTAAAGTTGGCAATTTAAAAAGAAAAAAAAAAAAAGTCTATTTTCTTTACAATGAAAAGTGGATCAATACACTGTGAGAGCAATTCTCTTCAAGCCCCAAACTGAATATATATCACAATCATTAATATATTTGTATCATGTGAGTACCTGGGTATCCCACTGGAGATGGAAGAATGTTTTGCAGTTAAACACAACAAAAGAACAACAGAGTTATTAACAAAAACGGGTAGAAATATATGCCCTTATTTCCCCCAGTACGTGAGGTATGTTGCAAGACCACACTTTTACCAATTCACATGCAGTTACCTTTTTAAAGAATTTATGCTACAAACACAAGTTGTTGGGGTTTTTCCTATATGCCAATGACACTTTGTGGAGAAATTCTGAATTGCATTTAGTAAAACAGCTAAAACTTGTTTGTGCGCTTAACTCCACCACTTTAGCTGCTTCCACTGAAAACAATCAGACTACTCATGTATAAAGCTAAGCTTCTGCATAATCTTTCCTAAGTGAGGACCTAAGAAGGAAAAGTTAGACAGGTTGCTTATACAGCCCACATGCATGAATACGTACTTTGTACTCCCTCAGTAGCATACAGTAACCTCATTAAAAAAGGAGAAGGAAAGAAAATCATTATAAACCACACAGAACAGGCTTAAATTGTTTCGAGACATTAAGAAAAAAATATTTTGGTAATCACTTACTGTGGTTTACTCCACAGTCAAAATATTTTATAGAAGTATTCAATGTTTGTATGTAAACACACAAAATATTTTTTAAAGTATTTCTCTTTAGTACCTCAGAACGCAGAAGTAACCTGTTACAGCAATCAGAGCTAAAAGGAAAAACCAAATGCAATATGAGTCCCAGCTCTAGTTGAAATCAACGGCAGAATCCCTACTGGCTTTGAAAGATACAAATAAATCCATGAAAGCTTCACAAAAGCACTAAGTATCAGTATAATCATGACTTCACTTAAGAAATTTCTTATAAGGAGGGAAAACCCTTTCAAGTTTTAAAAGTCCAAAGATGACCACTGCTCTATCCCTCTTAAAAGTAATTTGGGAAAGGCAGGTGTGAAACGGCGATGGACGTTTCCCTCCTAATTTAATTCATCAAAGATTAACTGAACAAAACTACAAAGAATTTCTTTTAAAGTTTCCAGTGCATACAACATTCTTCAACAAAATACCTCACACAAATATAGAAGATGGCAGCAGAACTGAGAAACATATTTATTAATTAAAAGGTACAGAAAATATGGAAGGGAAAATCACACAATTACTTTGCACATAGCGTTTTATTTTCCATTTTAAACTCTTAGTGAATGAGTTGTAAATTCCATCAAGTATTTAAAATAACCTGAATCCTTTACCGTTTTGTAACAGCCTAAAGATATGAGGCCTAATAATGACTGACATTTTCCTTTGCTAATCTGAAGTTTTAACAGCATATGAAAAAAAAGGATGAAACAGAAAAATGACACAGCTGAAATACAAGAGGAAAAGGTTTAGTTTTTTTTCAAATAAACATTGTTACATGATAAAATATTTCCTAGGTTCAGACCAGGGGTCATCCTTGATCCACAACTGGTTTCTATGACTCCACCACCCATCTGCAAGTTTGCAGTAATACTTACTTGTCTTCAGGGTACCAAACACTGCAGGTGTTGTTATACCTTTATTAATTGGTTTCAAAACACAAGAAAAACAATACTGGAGAACTGCAAAACAGCATTGACCCTAAAAACCTGGGAAGTGGACACAGACTGAAAACTCTATTAAAAATAAAAATAATAAATCTTACATTCACCAGCCACTAACTTCATCATCATCTGGGATTCCTGAATGTAAACCTGTTTCAGCTAAGACTGTAGGATTCCATAACAGTCTGTCTCCCACCAGTATGAGTGCAGAATTGGGGTCCCAGTTTCCTTTTACACAATGTATTCTTACCATAAGAGCTCCTTTCTGAAACTCCAGCCTTAAAATTAAGATGTCACTCCTTACACACACAAAGGTATCTCTAAGCACAACAAAATTAAGGTTCATTACAGAAACATTTGTTAAACATTTTAATAAATATGGGTGTAAGACACTCGGGTACAGAATGGGAAAACACTTCCCTGTTATCAATTGGGAACTCCACGTGTTACGTCAGTGAGATACTGGGTACCTTGTGCAAAGGAGGAATTACATAATGCACACTACAGTCACCCTACCTGTAACTCCAAAGAAACATTAATGTTAAACACACATACAGAGCAAAGGGATTATTTTTTTCTTTTAACTAAATGAAATCGTTTCACTGCTAACAGCTGAGAAACAGTCTTTTAGGAAGTTTGAACATATAGAGAGCAGTTTTACAACTCAATTCCAAGAACCTCCAGGAGTCTACCCATGTAAGAACAACCACTGAAAAATGGACAAAGCTGAAAAAATACCATTGATCAAAAAGCAAACACTAAAAAGATTCATTCAAATATAATCCGATACCCTTCCAAGCTGCTTTTGACTCTCTCCACTATTTCAAATGCAGGTATCTTCTACTTGTTTACTTGCTCTTAGAAAAACAATATAAAAACAAGCAATATTAAGAAGCAACATACAGGAAAGACTAACCAGGCTCCTGAACACATTGCTTTTATTTAGAGAAAGCTTTATTCTGGGAACAAGATTTAAAAGCTTGAAGTTAAGTTATAGCCCTTTTGCAGGGAGGAGGGAAGGCAACAAACAACTTTTAAGGACATATTCTTCCTTTCTATACAAACATGTTGTTGTTTGGAATGGGGTGCGAAGAGTTCTACCGTCATTACAACAGTCATAGGCTGAGGCAACCATGAAGTTAGTGTTGATATTATAATGGAAATACCTCTGTTCAGCGTTAATCTGTAGTACCAGTAAGTGATTCATTACAAACACCGTGACAAATCATGAGGAGAGATGAGTTTTGTATCCTCCCTGGCATTTGCCTCCTCCAAGTGAGCTGGCACCCAGCTCTCCCAGGGCCTGGGTGGGTGTAGCGGGTTGGAACAAGCAAAGTGGATGAAAAAAAAAAAAAAAAAAGCTTTTTCATTAAAAACTGAAACTCTCTAAGTTAAAGAAGACATTCTGTTCACGCACCTTGAGAGAAGAGGGCACACGTTTCCCCATTTCTGACCGAAGAAAGAAAGAAAGAAAGAAAGAGGGGAGGCTTTGGAGGGTGGGCTTCACACCCACCGCCCTGGACCTTCCCACAAAGAGCAAGCAGCACAGCAACGAGGAGAAAGAAGAAAGCAGCGAGAGAGGCCACGGTTGTGTGGCGGCGGCTTGAAATTTACCTGGAAATCAGCCAATATCATTTCTCGGTCCATGTTGGACGCCATTGCAGCCAGCTGCGTCCCCGGCTCCGCTCTGACCCCGCGCACCTGGAGCTGCTGCCGGCGAGGACGGGGCAGGGTTGGGAGCTCAGGAGCTCATCGAGGCGCCGGGTTCCTCTCAGGCTCCCGCGGCGCCTCCCGGGGCGGGGAGGAGGGGGGCCGCCCCGCCTGGCAGCTCGGCGGCGGCCGGAGCGCGGCGGCGGGGCCGAGGAGGGAAGGGAGAGAGGCGGGCAGGGGGCCGGGAAGCGGGCCGGGAGCGGGCAGCGCTGCCTCAGCTGCTGGCCCGGGGAGGCGGAGGAGGAGGAGGAGGCAGCGCCGCTCCCTCCCTGCCTCCACAGCGCCTGTCGCACA
>VXAK01003720.1:8505-18623 GCA_013399435.1 Arenaria interpres | reverse complement strand
ATCCAGCCCCCTCGGGCTCAGAGGGGGAAGGCCAGGAGGGGCTGGCTGATGGGGAGGATTTGGGGGCAAGACCCTCCAGGTGAGCCTGGCCGTAGTGGGCACGGGGAGCCGCGGGCACAGGCAGAAAGAGGGGCTTTGCCTCCCACAGACGCCATTCGGGGGCCGGGGGGGGGAGGCGGCAGAAAACTCGTGGGATATTAGAAAATAGGCTTTGTTAGGGAGAAGGCGGCAGCGCATACAAAGGACGGGCTCGGGAGCGGGTCAATGATGCTCTGTTCCCGAGCCCTCCCTGCCAGCACGGGCAGAGGCCGGCAGAAAGCCAACAACTGCCCCAAATGAAGTGGTGTTTCACCCGCATCGCATCGGAGCTTCAGGAATAATGCCCCTTTGCAGCCCCTGGGGCTCTCAAGGCCCCAACAAACAGCTGGAGAGGAGCTCAAGAGCTGTCTGAGGCAGGAGATGTGGCTGCAACCACAGGCTCCAGCCGGGATGGCCTCGGGGCGGCTGTGATTCTTGGAGCGGGTGTTGTCTATTTTCCAAGCCCTGAACAGATTTGAGAGGTATTTGGGGCAAAACCCCCGGCTTCCAACCAAAGCACTCCCAAGATGCCCTTCCCGCTCCGTCCAGTCCCATCCATCCGAACGCAAACACCTTCCCAAGCCTCCAAAAGCTTTGCAAAACCCACTTAGGTGCAGCTCCCGGGCGAGGGGACGTCCAGAAAGTGATGCCAGTGGTAGGGAGGGGGCATGGGGTAGGTGGAAGGGGGCAGCGAGCCCATCCTACATCCCAGAGCTGGGGGGGCGTGGTGGTGGGAAAATCACAGTCTCATCGTCATCAGTTTGTACTGGTCCTGCCGGTGGGTGGGTGTGATAGTGACAGCCCAAGGAAATAGGAAAGTCCCCCCAAGGAAATAGCCTCGTCCCGTGGAATTAGAAAAACCAGTGAAACGGGGATTCGGGAGAGCTTGTGTGTGCAGACGGGAGGCCGTTGTGCCGGCACCGGGGATGGGACAATTCGCTGCCACAGGCGGAGGGGAGTTGGGTGACCCACAGCTCCCACCGTGAGCTCTCCCTCCTGGAAATCTCTGCCGACAACACCATGCGCAGGGACGTCAGGGCCGGGTGCTCGCGTTGGGGCTCCTCGTCCTCGCGAGGTCACCCCACGCGCTGCCCGGGCAGGAGAGATGACAGGACAAGGCGTGATGGTTTTAAGTTGAAAGAGGGTTGATTTAGATTAGATACCCGAAAGAAATTATTTCCTGTGAGGGTGGTGAGAGCCTGGCCCAGGTTGCCCAGAGAAGCTGTGGCTGCCCCATCCCTGGAGGGGTTCAAGGCCAGGCTGGAGGGGGCTCGGAGCAACCTGGTCTGGTGGGAGGTGTCCCTGCCCAGGGCAGGGGGTTGGAACTCGATGATCTTTAAGGTTGCTTCCAACTCTAACCATTCTGTGATTCTGTGGGTTCGTGTGTGGCCGTTTCTTCTGATTAAGCAGTAAAGGATGGTTTCCATTAGTACAAGCACGCTGCGAATCCAGTCCTCATTTCCCATCTGGTTTATGGGCTTTTCCTCGAGTTTCCCGTTGGTGAAGGTGCGTGAGACGGATGAGCAGGGCTGGCGGGTGCTGTGCGTGCCACGTCCGGAGAGACACGGAGCAAGAGGAACGGTGAGAACAGACGAAACAAACCCCATCCCTTCCATCTCACAAGGTTCACCTCGCTCTGCTGGGGAAGGGCCGCGGAGGCTGCAAAGGAGGGAAGAAATATCACCCCGGGGAGCAGGGAAGGAGGAACGGGCTCCAGCAGCAGCAGGAGGAGGGAAGGTTCAGGGTTTGATGGTGGAACGAGCTTTCTGAGGGCAAAGAGAGTGAAGATGGGAAAGGGGTTGCCTGGGAGGGGATGCAAAACCCCATCTGCTCCATTTTAGGTGATGAAAAATGGGCAAATTCCCGTAGGTCCGGGGTGAACCTGTGCCTGGGAGTGTCTCTGCATCCCACGGGCAACAGAATCCAGCAGCCTCCTGCATCCCACACCTTCCATCCCAAGGCCATTGACTGCGACTCCCAATGTACCAGCCCGGGGGATTGTTACTGGTACCAGTAAAACCTCGTGCCCTGTTGTGGGTCTGGTGGTGTTCAGCTCAGCCAGCAACAGCGGGCAAGGGGGGGTAAAAGCCTTGCCCAAGCACTGACTGTGACGCTGGGACCCGTGTCCCTGTGTCCCCCAGTCCCTGGGCTGCTCCTGCCCCTTCTCCCGCTGGCATGATTTTGAAATTCAAAGCAGATCCCCTTATGTCCTGGATGGCAATTTTCCCAGCCGAGCCCGCAGGATTTACCAGGGGTGTCAGGAAAACCAGACTTCGGCCCCACGTGCTTCGCAATGAATGTGGACTAAGGCAGAGGCTCCGTTTTTAACTCTTTTCCTGGGATTATTTGAAAACCCGGAGAATTACTGTAGAGACGCAGGCGACGCAATAAATTTTTGCGAGCCGAGCGGTGAAACAGAAGCTGCTGCAGAGACAGCACGGGAAGAGGCACTGCTGAACCAGTAACGTCCAAACCCTGCGGAATAAAATTTATAATAATCTTGGCACTTTTATATCTGTCCATGAATTACAGTCGAAATCCCACCACGTACCATGCACGCTCGTTGCTTCCTACGGCAAAGAGACTGCAGCCAAGAGCTGGCCGAGCAGGGGAGAATGTCTTTTAAATGCCAGCTCTTTGAAAACTGAGCCCTTCTGCTTCTTTTTAAGGCAAGTTCAGAAAAGGAAAGTGCAAATAAAGCACCCGAAAGCTGCTATTTTTTGCAGGGGAGGGTTGGCAGGGCTGGCGCTGGGCTGCCCGCCCCTGGCAGTGGGACTGTCACCATGTCCCTGCCTGCGGCCACGGGGCAGACAGGGAGAGGGCAGTAGGAGCTGTGCCTCTGTGTGCTGAAGTGCAAGAAGTTAAGCAAATAAAAGCTGTTTTGCAAACACACACATGGCCCAGGGGTGCCCCCGGGGTGCCAGGATGGGGCGGCCGCTCAGCCTGGGGACATGGGCTGGCTGGACCCCCAGTGTGGCTGGTGGGATCTGCCCGATCAAACCCCGTAGGGCCCCGGCCGTGGGCGCTGGGTTTTTATCCTTTGCGTGATGAGGGCTTGTCGATGTGGAGATTACAGGAAAAATCAGGTTAAAACCCATTTATCTGACCCGAGCGGAGCCCGTGTGCGTGTCCCAGGGACGAGCAGAGGCACGAGGGGACCATTGCAGCGCTGGTGGCTGCGAGCCTGCCCCGGCCGGAGAGCCCAGCTAATCCCAGCCACACAGCTGCATGTGATGGTTAATAAAGGGCACACGGTAATTAAAGCAGCACACCTGGAAACAGCTCTTTCTGTAGCTCCCAGGCTTAACCAAATGAGCGAAATTTGCCCTGGCGTAATTAAAGCGGTGCGGTTCACAATCTTGTCTGCGCCGGGGAGTCACGCTGCAGCTTCACCCTTCGCTCTCCAGTGGATGTGGAAAAATCCCAGGCAGCCCCAGCTCCAGCCCCTGCACGGCTCCGAGCCGACCTCTGGCCATCAGGGTGCCCATTAACACCAGCCCATTAACACCAGTTCATTAACATCAGCCTTCAAACCCGGTCGGAAGCCCGATGCCTCCAGCATCCTCCCGCAGCCGCCCCAGCTCTCTCCCAGTACACGCAGTGGTGGTGGTGATGGGAAAGCACTGGGCTCTCGGCCGCTGTCACTGCTCCCACCCAGGGACTTGTAAATCTGAGGCAGAAATCAGTGTTTTTGTGTTTACAGTCATACTTCTCAAACAACCTCTTTTTTCTCCGCTTGTCCTTTTAGGCATTGAAATAACCCCGGACTCACTAGTGACCAGATGGTTTGGTTTCGGTCGTATTAATGGCAAAATCCTGTATGCAAGTGAGCTGCCCATGAAGCTTGCCAGCGGAAAATAAGATTTTGAGCCTCTGTGGAGCAGCATCGCCACGGCTGATGCGTCACAGCAGCACCCAGGCGCTGGCAATGCCACTGCCACGGCTCAGCAGCCGCCAGCTTTGCAGCCACGAAACCCCTGGGGGAATTCCCAGGAGGTTCACGCTCGGTGGAAAAATATTGCCCCTGCCTTTTTCCTCTCCTTCCTCAAACTGGATTAAGCTGCTTTCAGACCAAACAGGTGACGTCAAATGTGATGGAGAGGAAGGAGGGGATGCGGTGGAGGAAGGTGAGGGACGAGTGGCAGCTCGGTGCCGGCACCCAGCCCTGGCCCCAACAACCCAGGCACGGGGAAACTCATTTCAAACTGCCTGAAACACCCATTTTAGCAATTTCTGATCCTGGCACTTCTCAGTGAGAAATAGGGAGAATTACGGATCAAAAAGGGCTCCTGCCAGGGTGGAAGAGCTCAAAACCATGGGGATGACCAAGGAGGGATGCGCTCATGGTTTTCTACCATCCAGCACCTCTCCCAAAGACTGAAGGCAACAGCAAAGGGGATTTAAATCAGAGATTAGAGAGGCCGCCCGGCTGCAATGATACACTCGGGGTAGGGAGAGCGGAGCATCCCCAGCGCCGGAGGTTTTAGTTCTAATTAGACCAACATCTGTCCGGCGACGGCTGGGGCTTGCGCAGTCGCAGCCCCGCTCCAGGTTGGGCTGGAGATTTCCTGCAGGCTCCTCCCGCTCCGTTTTTCTGCAGTATCAGAGAAATCTGGATTAGTTTTTTATTTTTTTTTTTTTTCCCCTCTCTCCGCTACGTTCTTCCTCTCCGGAAAGATTAAATCTTGATTGTCAGGAACCGGTGTAGCGGGCAAGAAGATTTCCCAGACTAGTCAAAATGTCATCCCAGTAAAAATGCTAGTAATAAAAAATAAAAAGAAAGGGCCCACTATGGACTCAGGCCTGTAAAAATATCCAAAAGATGGATCTGGAAGTTTAGAAACAATTGAAACTCAGTGGCTAAAGGGCACTCCGGGGACTGCTGGGCCCAGCACAGCCATTCACAGGGGGGAAAAAATCAATAAGTTAAAAAAACCAGATTGGCTGTGTGCTTGGTCTTGAATTAAAAGGAAACAAACCCAGACTTTTTCACCCATCTCAAATAGATTTTGGGTTTAGTGTTATTTTGGAAATTAGGGCAAGGAAGGAAATGGCCAGGCGAGGGGAGGTGTGATGCTCCGGCTCCTGCTGCATCCCTGTGGAGCCGCACCGGGGCTGTCTCGGCTCCCCACCTTCTGCGTTTTGGGATACTTGGGGTGCAGGAGGGCTTGTCCCCAAGGAGAGAGTTCTGGGACAGGGAGGGAACCCCAAGGGTGCATCCTGGTGGCACCCATCCTGGATGACACTGCCCAAAGGTGGGGTAGGAGTCCTTCCTCTTCCTCTCCCGCTCCCCGCCGCCATCCCGCTTCATCCGAGAGCATGGTACCAGGAAAAGGCATCGGAGCCAAGAGGGAGCTGGTAGTAAACCCGGGCCAACCCAACCCCACCCCACCCCTGGAACTGCAGGCCTTGGAAAAGCCGGTTATGCTGGTGCCGTTTCGTCACCCCGTGGAGGAAGATATTTTGGGTCGTCCCCCCCGCCGGAGGAAGCACGGCCATCGCTGTTGGGATAGTGGCTCCAGGGCTGAAACTGGGACCTAAAATCGGCCTCTGGCAAGGGCTGGGGGTCACCAGGCAGGGATCACCACCAGCCACTCACTATGGTGGCTTTTGCCAATCAAATGCAAAATTTGGGGGTGGAGAGATGCCAAGACCGACCCGGCAGCGATTTCAAAATAAAATCCAGCAGCAGCCCAGGGAAAACACGGCGTGTCCTTGCCGAGGCTATCATTTATGCCAATTAAAAAATAAAAAAATAAAAAAAAATAGAGAAAAAAATTGGCATGGCACGAAGGAGAGCTGAGTGGTATTTCCTGAAAAGGGCGTGGGGAGCATCCTTGGAAAGCCTTCCCTGCACAATGTGCCTGTTGTTTCCAGTAAAATAAAGTTTGCTGTGACCCACCTGTCCTTAAAAAGCAGCTATTTAGGGCCGTAACGTGGTCAGCCCGGAGTCAGTGGCCGGGTCTGTCCTGACTGCAGAGCGGCTGGCACCTTCGCCAGGCTCTGGGGCTTGGCTATTTACCTGCAGCTCTTCAATCGCTGAAAAATGCCCTGGAAAGAAAAAAAATAAATGCAGGGAGAGCTGCCCAAGCACCCAGCGCTCCCAATTTAAGGTGTTTCCCCACCAACCTTTGGCGGGTGGCCATTAAAGCCCTCCTGCCAACCTTCAAAGGCAGCACCAGGGTGGGCCAGGAGGGTTTTTTCTGCTTCACCATCTCAGCTTTTGGGGGCATTTTGGCCCCATCTGGGAATTTAGGGGTTCAGAACCCGGCAGTTTCGGGGTTTGTCAGAGAGATGACTGGGAGTGATGGCTGGGTGCATCCCCACAGGGCTGCGGAGGGGCTCTGCTGCCTCTCCCTCGGGGAAGTGACAGGTTTTGGCAGGGAAGGGAGTGTCCTGCAGGTTAGTGTCACGCGTGTCCCCGCATCCCCCGGAAAGCCAGGGCCGGGACTCGCTCCCCGTCCCAGCCGGAGGGCGTGCTCAGGGCTCACCAAGGGCGTTCCTGGAGGTTTCAGCAGCGTAACGAGACTTGCCAAAGCCTAATCTCCGGGAGAGCTTACCTTTGGCATGGTATTTCCAAGTGGGGAGCGTGGAAAACAAACACAAACCCACAGCTTGGGTGGGTTTTTTTCTGCCTCACCTCTGCTCAGAAGCTGCAGCCAGGCGGGATTTGGGCGATCAGACCAGAGCCAGCGTCTTCTGGCTGGTTGCGATGCTGAAGAGAAGCAGCTCCACCTAGGCAGGCGCTGGTGCTAAAGCAGAGCCGACCTCAACACCAGTTCAACCATCAACCATCGACCACCAACCATCAGCTGTGCTGGGGACCACGCCAAAGCGTCCGCTTCAACCTTCAGCCAGGCTTTGAGCCAACACCAAGGTCCCGAGTCTCGGGGTCAGTTTAGGGCTGAGAATTCAAAGTTTCCCTCTTGCACATCCAACACTTATTTTCTTTCCCAACAAGGCTGGAAAATTGGGGGTAAAAATGCCTGTTTTGTGTAAATCGCCATTTGCAACACGCAAAGGCACCCTGCGTCCCACAGCGAGGGGAAATCGTGCAAGGAACAAAACTCCACAGCAGTAAAAATCCATCCCAGGTAGAAAAAAAATAACCTTTTAAAAAAAAAAAAAAGCAGTGAAAGGCAAAGCAGGGTTTTACGGTGCCCGGGACGTGTCTGGTTTAGTCCCATAAAAATCAGCATCAGCCGCTGGTGGTGAATATTGGCCTCCCCACAGCAGACAGCGGGAGAGACTTTAACCTGGTCTCATTTTGAAAGCTGCTTATTAGTTCTCATCAAACATAATTATACTTCAAACCCAAATGAGATGTCCAACTGAATTTTGAACAGGCATTAACGTTTTTAAACGGGAGGGGGGGGAAAAAAACCAAACCACCCCAGCGTTTATTGAATGCCAGCCAGGCTCCGAGTGTTAAAATAGACACTGCTAATGGCTTTGGGAAGGAGGGGCTGCAGCTTCTTTGCAGCTTTGCCAATTAGATGCTAATTACTGACCAATTAGGCAGAAATCAACCTGGTTTTAAGTGATATCTGATTAAGCGGGTCCTGCAGATTAGCCTCAGTTGTTGATCGGGGGAAATAATCACCTTCTCCCCGCCAGCCCCCTCCCCTCCCACCCCAGGATGCTCGGACCGGGCAGGGTTTCTGCCTGCGGAAAAATCCCCTTTTCTTTCAGCACTACCACGCTCCTGGGGGAAACGCATCCCAAGGACCCTCCCAGGCACGGCAAAACTTTTTGGAGCCAGGAAGGAAATGGGAAGGAAATGAGGGAAAAGGGGAAAATTAGCCACACGCGGAGGGTGGCTTCTCCCCCCGGCTCAGCAGGTTGCTGCTGCCTGGCACATGCTGGGCCGTGCCCATTCGCAGGCTTTTCCAAATATTATCCCAATATTTGCTTTCAGTTCCCAGGTAAATGGGCCTCTTCAGCAGACTTTAAGCCTGCTCTGTTCCAACATTTGCTTTAAGGCAGGAGAGGAAACGTTCAGGTTACGCCGAGCTGCTGAATCCCGCTTTCAGGGCTGAGCTGCACGGGCGTTTCCGAGAGAAAATAGGGGCAGTGTTGGGTTTTTATCTTGTTTCATTGGGAAATACGAAGGAGGCCACATCACCCCTTAATCTATCTGCCTCCTCTCCCACGCTGTGGTCCATTTTTCCTGTTCTTTCCTGTGGTCTTCACAGATTTCTGAGCGTGTTTCCAGCTCCATTCAGGGCGCTCCCTAGTCTCTACCCAGGATGTGCTTCCCCCAGAGCATCTGAAGTTAAATAACATAGATAAAACCCTCAAAAATCACCTTGAGACGTTAATCCAAAGGGTCTGTCCTTGCAGTTGCTTTTGTTCTGGTGTCTCCACCGAGCTCTGAATTTTCTGCTGTGGCCGGGATGAGAGGGAGGAGGTTTTCTTCCTGGTGGGACACTGCTCCCAGCCCAGTTTGTTGTTGCAGGTGGCAGATCACACTGCAGTGACCAGCACTGGTCAGAGGGGCACGGCTGGCAGCGACATCCCACAGGACCCTGAAGCGAGCAGGACCACCCCCCTCGGAAAGCATCCCCCCCACCGAGCATCCCCTGAGCTGCAGGGAAGCCCCAGGGGACCCTGCTTCCCTCCTGCGGGGCAGGGACAGCAAAGCCACAGCACCCGAGGGAGCCAAGAAAGTGCCCATGCAACAGCCCAGGGGTGATGGAGCTGGAGAAAAGACCAAAAAAAAAGACAAGAATGAGCCAAATTGGGGAAAACTTCAGTGCAAGGAGTGACAACGTAAACGAGACCCTCCGAGGACTAGGTGAAGTGACCTGCAGAGGCTCCTGGATTCTGGATGGAAGATGGTCCAAGCCCAGGGAGCCTGGTGTGGGTGAGCAGGGGGTGATTGCTCACTGTCTTGTCCCAGGAGAGGAGTAAATGCCATTAGATGCCCCAGGTGGCTCGGCCAGTCCAAGGGAGGTGGGCTTAGCACAGCACTCAGGCCCTCAGTCACAGGGACACGGCGGGGACAAAGCTCCAGGGAACGACAGGGTGGAGGAGTGGAAGGAAAATTAAAAGGATGTTGTGGTTCTGGGAGTCCCCAATGGGCTGGGGGGGGACAAGGGGAGATGTGGTACTGGGGGGCATCGCTGAAGGCTTTACCTGGCCTCATACCCTGCCCTCAACTGGTCCTTACTGGGCTGGAGGGGCTGAGGGAGGTGATGCTCTCCAGGTACGTGGGGTCCTTGGGAATTGCCACTATAAGGTCCCCAAACCTGCGACGTGCAGAAGCATCCCCAGAGGGATAGAATCATAGAATTGCCCAGGTCGGAGGGCACCTTTAAGGTCAGCTAGTCCAACCACCAACCTAACTCCAACAAAAAACCATCACTAAACCATGTCACCTGCAAGGGGGTCCAGCCCTGGCGCTGGGACGAGCTCAAGGACAGGGGACGGGACATGGCAATGCCCCTCATCCCCAGCTGGGCTCCCGGTGCTGGAGGGGAGGGGGCACCCACTTTTCCAGCGCTGCGAGATGGAGCATGAAGAGGCAAACAGCCCCAGGGGACTCTGCCCACCCTCCGGAGGGTGGTGGGGGCTGCATCAGCACCTTTCCCTCCACTCGTTCATTTACCCCGGAGCATCCCTCGGGATCGGGGCAGGAAAATCCCCCGCAGGACCATGCCGGGGGTGGCCGGGTGTCTCCCCGGGACCCGCCGGGGCGGCCTGTGCTCCGGGCCGGCACTAGGTGGGGATGGCACCACACCGCCGCGCTGCTGCGCCCGCCGCCGGGGAGGAAGGAGGGGAGGAAGGGCAGGGGGCTGCGGGCAGGGCTGCCGGCTCGGCCCGGGGGGCGGCGGGGGCTCAGGGCGGCAGGGGAGGTGGGCTGGGCTGAAAAGGGCCGAGGGGAAAGGCTGCCGGGGAGGGATGAGGTGCGGGATGCAGGGGGTGGCGTGGAGGGATGCAGACAGAAGCATGGCAGGGATGCAGGTGGTGGCATGGCAGGGATGTGGTCAGCAGTATGGCAGGGATACAGGCAGCAGGGTGGCAGGGATGCGGGCGGC
>VXAK01003718.1:0-12451 GCA_013399435.1 Arenaria interpres | reverse complement strand
CGGCTGCGGTGAAGGGCCGGTTCGTGGACCACCTCTGCCGAGGGGCGCCGGCCGCTGTGTCACCTGTCAGTGCCAGGCCAGAAGCACAGACCCGGATCTGACCGAGGACCCGGGAGCTGCGGGGGTCCCCGCAGAGTCTCTCTATTTACAACGGGACTTAATAGATCTCTGTTTTCTCTAATTGTAGTAAAGAATTCATGTGACTGTATGTCATAGCAGCATATGGCTCTGCTTGCTTTCCTGAATCATGCCCTGCTTCCTGAGTTATGCATCATTGTCTTTGGTACCGCTGCTGATCAGGAGAGTTTGCTACTGCTTCAGCTAGTGACTGTCTTACGTGTGCTACTTCGTTCTGTACACAGGAGCCTTCACCCCAGCACAGAACCCCATCATGCAAGGCCTTGCACAAAGGCAGCCCCCGTTCCCAAGCAACTCTAGGGAGGTTGTCGGAGACCAGTAATATTTAACAGGTACAAGGGATGTACCTGAGAGGGCCAGGGATGTTGGCTTTGGAGAGGTCCCTTGCCCACCACAAAGCCCCTCTCTGGGAGCTGGAGGTCACAGGAAGCTGGGCTGTGGATGATGCAGGATAATGCATAACTGTTAACACTGACTTGCATTATGCCTTTTTTTAGGGATAGAGGAGCTGGTTCAGGCCTGAGACCTGGCTCACACAGGGAACTGTGTACACAGCCCTCAGTCCTCACTTTTTAGCTCTGTCTGCACCACATGGGCTTCAGCTAGCCAAGCCCTACAGCTCCTGCCCATGGCAGGCAGCCAGCAGTGTTTACAGGAGCACTCCTCAAATGCCAGAATACCATCAGAGAAGACACAGGGGCTAGTGATGTCTGGAGAGGATCAAGCATCAGGCAGCATCTGGTGGCTCTCCCTACTACCCCCACAAGACGCCTGGGTTCCTCAGCCCACCCTGTTCTGCCTATGCTCCCTGGCATCAGGCAATGCACAGTTGGCAGATAATTCAAAAAACCGGATTTCTCTCAGCTAAGCTGCCTATGACCTGAGGCAAAGCTAATTACAGAGCAGCTGCTTTCGTTGTGCCGGTGACTAACAGCACTAGTTGCAACTCCCACTGGCTAGAGGAGCTTTCCTGCTTTTCAGGGGCCTCCCTGACTTTGCCAAGGATGGCCAAGGAGGGGTGTTCCCAAACCACCCTCCTCCCACCACATTTGCAGGATTTTCAATCCCAATCCCCAAAGAAAATGAAAGGGCAACCTCTTCTGGTCACAGAAGTTGTAAGACTACCCTTGTAGACAGCTTTACAGAAAGGCCCTAAAGGAAAATAAAATTGAGCTGCCCAGACCTGCAGCTGACATAAACTAGCCTTGTTCTGCTGGCTTTCAGGAAATCTTGTTGATTTACTCAGGGTTTCTCTGGTGTTTGCTAGCAGAAACAGATTGGCAGGTCCCAAGTCCATCTTGGTAGAAAAGCAAGGAGTGTCATCCTACATTTCAAGCCTGTTGGTCCTCCCATTCCTGCTTTGTATTTGAAAAGCAGAAGTGATGCTCTTTCCCCAAGCATTGCTCTGGAGAAGCTAAAGGAACTTGGGCAAATCTGAATCAAATTGACACAGTATTGAAAAGAGATTGGAGCAAGGAAAAGACAAGGAAATGATGTAAAGGATCAACGTGAGTGAGGACTCTGCCAGGACATCAACTGGAAAGTTGTTGCCACAAGTTGTTTCCCTGGAGCCATCCCGTTCTCCTTTTGTGAGATGGGGGGATGAGAAAAATTTCCTTTGGGAGACATCCACATTGGATAGGCAGGAGGCTTCAGGTGTGGAATGACTCACAAAGAACAGGATGCATTGGCTTTGGGTTTTGACAGCAGTAGGAACAACTTCCTGAACTGTCCTTGAAATGTTTGTGGCAATTTTCCAGAATTCTCTCAAACATCCAAGTTTTGACAGCTCATACCGTGTCCTTAGTTTTACTCAGTCCTGCAATTGCATGAGAACTTTACCTTTCATTTCCTGGGACTACAGGCAGATTACTGGCCACTGACTGGACGTTGGCTTGAGGTTAAGGTCTCTGAACAGAACACGGATGACTGCATGACATGGTATGTGAAATGGCCGCATATGGCAGGTAACTGAAAAACTGACAAAAGTTGCAGATAATGCCACAAGGGACAGCTGCATCTCCCAAGTGGTTATGGAGTAGTGATGTGAGGAAAGACCAAAATTCACAGATAACTGCAGAGAAGCACCGGGTCCTGCGGGGCCAAGGCCAGCAGTTCCTCAGTGACTGTGTCGGTAATAGCACATAATACCAGGATTACCTATGTCATTGTATCAGAAATACCAAGCTGGACATAGATGTTACCACCCCCCTACCCCACCCACCCCCCAATAGCAAAGAGGAAAAATAGTTAGAAGGCAGCTGCTCATTTGGGAGGAGACTGGGACAGACAAAGAAAGGAGGGGCAAGGATTGCAAAAAGGAGGGTGAAGAAACAAGAAAAGGGAGTACCAAGGTACACAAATGTTGTGAGCAGTGCTACATGGAGGAAGCAGCCAAGCAGCCTTGTGTATCATCACCATAGCTAGAGCAGATTCTTAAATCAAACCTGTGGTTTTGGCCATAGCATGCATGTCAAACCTACTGCCCTGGTCGGGAGGATGAAGGGGAAGGCATGTTACTTTCCCTAACAGACTTGAGAACACCCAAGTGAATGGATTGAACATCCTCGTACTACCACATAGATGCATCTTCTACGTGTGATGGCTTTCGCAGCTACCTATCACTTCCTAATATTGTTTAAAAACAAGTTCAGCTTTTTATAGCCTTGCTGAGAAAAGGCTGACAAGGTGACACAGAATATGGATTTGCATTTGTTTACATACCAGCTTAGCAAGGAAACCAGTTTGCTCCACATGTCAACCAGTTAAAGTCCACATAGCCAAGGTGCATTTCATGTTCTGAGGACCGGCATGGTCTGACTGCCTCTTTACCCCAGCAGCAAAATCACCCCAAAGCAGTCCAGGTCCAGGCACCCCCTGCACGCACAACATTCCCTTGTGCCTGTAGTTCGGATGACTTGTCTGTGCCTGAGTGAGAAGCTTTGTTTCTGGCTTCATCTTGCCATCGCTGTGGGTGGGCAGAAGCTATCTGGAAAACTGCAGCATCTAAGTGCAAACAAGCTCAATGGGCCAAGCAACAGAGATTCCAGGGCTGTGTACTGAGTGGGAATGCAGAGAAGAAGGGCTGTCTGGGCAGGGCTGCCCAGGGACTCAAGATAGGAGCCACTAGTGAAAACTCTGACTTCTTGCCCCAGGGATTCTCACCCCTCCCGTGAAGTGCTGTCACTGGGGAAAGACACAGCTGGTGCAGAGGGCATGTTAAAGGAAAATCTGCTGCCCGAGCGTGCACACATGCACACACACAGACACAGACACACACTCCCAGGCAACTTCCTCCTTCTTCAGGCTTGACCCTCAGTTTCCCACAGCAGACTCTCAGGTGTTGGATTTCATAAAATAATTAATTTAATTGAAAGGTACAACAGCAAGAGCAGCCCCGGCTGGGTGGCTCCAAAGAGGGGAACCTGAACCAAGAAATCCCTGGGCAATGATTCCCTGGTGATCTCTACACCTGCTCCTCATGTGCCTTTCACACACTGTCCACATGTCCTTTAGTCCAATGGTGATTTCTGGTCTGGAATTTTCTAACATCTTATTGGGTTCTTTTTCTGTTTTCAGGCAGGCAGGAAGGTTCTTATCTTGTTGATTTGCAATTTCAGCCAAGGGTTGGAGGCTTCTTATCTTCTAGTTTTCACTCCTTATGCACCTGCACTCACTGGCAGAACATGGAGAACTGAAGAGTCCCAGACTTGGGAAAAACACCACCAAAACATCAGTGTAATATCAAAACACTTTCCCATACTGAAAGACTAAAACCAGCACTGCTAGAAAAATTGCTAAGAAAAACAACTCTATCAAGGCCTAAAGGTTTCAGCAAATCTAGCTACTGATGCTAAGTAAAGATAGACAAACAGCACAAATCACACCATAACATAATCCTAAGTAATTAATTCTAATTAAATCTTACTTATTTATGCTAAACAACTAATATTCCTCAACAGGGCAGGCAAGAAAGTGCTCAGAAATTGAATCTGCCCTGATCACCCTTTTTGAGACCTCAGGCAGGTTTGTGGGAGAAAGGAACTCACTAAGATGACTTGATCCTCCACAATGAAGACGTTTTGTGAAGAGGCCCTCCGTACACTGTTCTGGGGTGTTTCTCCAGGGCTGCTCCCACATTCTGGAGATGGCTCATCAGCCAGCTAAAAGGAACCATTAGCCTGCCCTGGCCCCTTGAGCATCCAGCAGTAAGATTCAGAGAAGTGCCAGAAACCTCCACTTCTGGAGCTGGATCAGGCCGTTTATCACTGATGCATATCAAAGGCATTTTAGAGGCCCATGGGAAGCCTTGCAGAAGCACTAAGGGTAAGCAAAGTAGATAGTGCCGGAGCCTTGGTGCTACCTACCATGTTGACCCTTTCACCCCATCAAAAGAATCAATATTGATACATACACTAATAGCAGCATCTGCCTTTGTGCAAAAAAAAAGACTTTCTCTTTGGCCGGCCAATAAATTTCAGCTTGCCATTTTGTAGTATCTCTCTATGGACTCCACACAGTCGGTCAGACTGTACAAAGATACATTTTCTGGGCTTCCATCAAACAAGCCCAAAAAGCAAATTAACGTGACTGCCATGCCAATTCAAGCTGAAGGGACAGTTCCCACCCACTCACTGATGCCCCCCAATGCCTCGGGTCTGTTGTAAAGGGTAATGCCATCTCTCTTGGTGAACAGATACACAAAGAGTCTGCATGGCCCTTGCTACCAGAGTCTGATGCTCTTTGCAGCTGATGCACCTTGCATCCATACTCACTCCTTTCAGTTTGGCTGGTCTAAAAGCAGATGTGGCTAAAGACCAGATGCATGCGGAGTCTAGGACTGATGCATCTACTGCAGGAAATGCTACACAGGCATATGAAGATACAGGTGTCTAACCCAGGCTTAACCAGGGCAAGGAGTGTCTGAGTTAGGCTGGTTCATTTAATGCAAGGCATGTCTCCCTCATAAAGGATAATGGTCTGGCAGACCCTCCCAAGCAGAACTGCCCTGGCAGTATTGCCTGTGAAGCTTGGTCTGCCGTTTGAGTCCACAAGCTCTTTTCTTTTGGGACAGTCACTAGGGAACAGCTTTCCTCTTTGTTTCCTGTGTTTTCCAGCCTGGATCTGCAGCCTGTGGTGTGAAGGTCAGGAAAGAAGACAAGGACTGTTATATAGCGTTCTGCAAGTTTCCAGCAAATTTGTCTACTCAAATGATGCGCAGCTAAATGCAGCTGTTGTACATGGTGTCTGGGGCAGCTGTACAGCAAGATCAGTGCCCATTGGTCACTCAGTAGTCATACTGTCCATGGCTATGGTAATGGACACCCAGAGATGGCGTAGTCTTCCATACATTTATCCCCTGTCTTCAGTTCTGAGGCAGGTAACATCATCCCCATCTCACTGGAGAGAAAAAGCCTGCAAGAGAGGCACCTGACTATACACAGTTAGAGCTCTGCCTCTGACTTCACCAAGTCTGAAGTCTTTTCATTTCAACTAATTCCAGGCAGACTTTCTGGCATGGATTGCAGCTAATGGCAGCTACTTAGGGCCAGGGAAGTCAGCAGTGTCGATCATCTTTCCAGCAGGACTCCTGGTGTCTGTACAAGGGGGAAGACTCTCTAGCACAGATAACTTCATTAAATGACAGACTCCAAAATGCAAACTGAATCTACTCCTTCTAACACTGCACTTATCAGGGCTGTCAACTGGATGGCTAATCCAAAGGGAAAGCAAAATGACAAGGAGCTTAAGCAGAGAAAGATTTTTAAAAATACATCTGATCTCTTCTAGGAATAGGGTTGGAGGCTGCATAGATTGTCGTGCAAGGGTACATTTGGCACAGTACTCCTGGGGCGAGTGACATCCTTAGCTGACACTAGGATTGTGGGAGAGATGTTAATTTTCTGCATAGCAAGTAAAAAGAAATAAGGCAGTATTCCGGGCTATGGGGTATCCTGTGGGTATGTAAACTGGTTGATAAAAAGGGGCAAGACCACACCAGAGCAGCCATTCCAGCAATGTAAATCCGCACAGTGCTGTTAAAATATAGCAGAACAACTCCAGGGTAGGAAGATTCACCTCATCTCTGCATGACTGTGGTCACAGTGGTGCCTGGAGAGAGTGTGAAGAGAGGGTGCCAACCACATGTGTGGCTGAGTCCTTTGGGCACCTTGGGCTGGACACCTCCCCCTTCACAGCAGTGTTATGTTCTACCCTGATGCCCTTTGCTGTAGGTCCTATCTCCCCAGCAACCTCACCAGCTACATCTTGTTTGGTGGGGACCTCAGGCAGGAGGACAGTCCCTGATGTCTAGCAGGCAGAGAAGGAGAAGTAGGACAGTGCTGATTCAGAGCACTGGTCTGGCCTCTGCCCTGAGACCCTTGCAGGCTCCCCACACCTCTGGGCACCTGGGGCTCGACGCCTCAGGGGCCACACAGTGACACAGAAAACCACAGCCTGGTGTTCTGTGATAGGATTCCCATTATCATCAGAGGTCATGATCCCACCATGCATCCCCAAGCCAGCAGCCTGCCAGCCCTGTCCCAGTGATGGCAGCTCGGTGTGTGACAGTGTGGCTTTAGTCCACCTTTTGCCTCACTGTCTGCATCAGAGGTGGTTAGCACTCAGGCAGAAGAGCTGAGTTTGCTTCTCCCAGAGGGAGCACACCTCCAACAAGGGGTTCTTCTACTTCTCCTGTTGTCTTCATATGCAATGCTCCAGCTGCCTCTGGCTCCTCCATGAAAGCTTGAAGCTCTTCCTGCAGTGGTTGCTCCCCAGAGCTGGAAGGAAACCGGCAGAGCAGCCTCAAGCTGTAGCATGGAGGGTATAGCAGGGATGTTCCAGCCTCCCCACTCTGCTTCTGCCAGACTGCTGGAACTGGCTTGACAGCGAGGAAATGGTCTCTGAGTGCTTCCCTTCAGCGGAGGCTGGATGCAGCAGCCCGGGAGAGGGGAGGCTGCTGCACCCCCAGCCAGGGGCAAGGATGAGTTGGTATGAGCAGAAAGTGCATGCACACCTGTGTACACCCTTACAGTACATGCATACATGTATACACATGGCTGGCCCCACACATCAATGCAGACAGACACCCTGAGCACTCACTCTAATCCAGACAGCACAAGCAGCCTCAACCAGCTCCCCTTTTCTGGCCTGAGACCACCATGACAACACATACATGCACTATAGAGAGTCCTTCACTCTGGAAAACCACTAGAAGTGAAGTTGAATAAAGCACAGGACAGACTGCGCTGACCCAGCACAGGCCATGGCCACACAAGCATCCCGATCAGAAAAATGTTTATATGCTGCCCACTCTTTCTCTCCCCTTGTCCCTCTGTTTTCTTGCATTTGTTCTCCCCAAACCATGACAATGCCTGTGTTTCCCCCCATTTGTTTCCTCCCCTGGGCATCCTGTAATAAGCCTTGTGCAGTCCCGGAATGCTTTTCCCCTGTACCCACAGCATCTCCTGTAGCCCTGGGCCATAGACTCTGGGTTTGTGAAGTGCTCAGGAGAGGGTGGGTGTCCCCAGCCCATGGGGCTGAGGTCCCCTGGGGCTGGGAGGAGCTGGGCAGGGGCTCTGGGCTCTGAGGGTGTCACTGGGGATCTCCTGAGGCTCGGGGCTCTTGTGGGTGCAGCCGAGCTGCATCACCAAAGTTCCTGACCTGTGATCTTTCTTCTCTGAGAGAGACAATGCTGAAAGCAGTGTTATTTGACCAGTTATATTGGAGTCTGCCTCACTCAGCCCATGTGAGGCAAGATAGTTTGAAATCGCCCATCAGTTCTTAATTCAAGAATCCCAGGGATCTCCCCAAGGCTCCAGATCTGTCTTATCACCCTTCAGATGGTCCTATTGTTCTCCTGTTGTCTGAGGCTCCAGCACAAAGGGCATTTCTGGTGCTCCAAGGGAAGATTTCTCTCCTGCTTTTTCCCCTTAACCTTGGGAGCAGCAGACTGAACAAGTGGCCCTGCTGCTCTTGGAGTTGCACAAGCTGCTTCCTGACCCTCTGTACTGCTTTGTACACTCAGGTGGTGAAAACAGCCTTAAAAGTTTCAGTCACAAATTAAAATTTAAAAAAAGCTAAAAAGCAATGCCAGAGCCTCAAGGAAAATATTTCAGACTTGCCATATATTTATGTATGATCTGGCACAGGGAGAGCGAGAGCTGACAGGACATGTGAGCCCCCAAAACTGTGACATGTAACCACAGCATGTTCTGCCTGTGCACCAGGTGGTTGAATATGATTTCTGATGTCTTCAAAAAGTTTAATGCACTGACCTTCATGCTAAAGGGAACCAGAAAGGTGATATCATTTGTATCATTTGTGTGTACCACTGTAAGAAGAAATTGCTACTTTAAGCAGAATTAGAGCACATAGCAGAATATTGTTTGGACAGTTTGAGTGAATTTGAACCTTCAGAAAAATGTTTTCTGACCACTTGCATCATAACATAGGTGTTTCTCTTGCCATGCTCTCCTTTTTGCCTTCTAGCACAGATAAAAAACTTGTGGATTCCTCTTTGAGCTCTCTGTTGTTGAAAAGTGTTGTCAAAGATGTAAGAAGTTTCAAGGGCAAATTATAGACTGTATAGGTTTGGCTCTCATGTATTTAAGCTCTTCTGCTTCATGGGTTCATCTGTCCATTCCTTGCTAAGGAATCTGAAAGTGTTTCCGTAAAACAAGCTTAGTGAGGCGTGCCTGCACAGTGGGCTTTGGAGTTTCTCAGCGCTGTTCCTTGGCCTGTCTCCACTTAAGAAGCCAGCTATTAGCAAGTGTCAGGGTGAGCTGTGAACTGGCAGGACATGCCCTTCCTCAGCACACAGAGGCAGACACTCGGCAGGAGAGATTCAGAGAGATGCTCTGGCTCAACCTACAGCCTGGCCTGTCAGACAGGTCTTCCCATTGCAGAAGAGAGAGCTGGTAGACACAGAAAGTCTTGGACAGACACACATCCTCCGCATTAGTGCCATTTCTCTGGAGAAACTCCAGTGCAACCACTTCTGCAACATGTCTTTCTGACCCCTTTTATCTCCTGAGCTGCTCTGTCTTCCTCTGGTCACACATGCCATGTTGCATCTTAAGAAGGTTTCCTGGGCTGCATCCCTAGCAACATGGTCAGCAGATTGAGGGAGGGGATTCTGCCCCTCTGCTATGCTCTGATCCCCACCTGGGGTCCAGCTTTGGGGCCCCCAACAGAAGAAGGATATGGACCTGTTGGAGTGAGTCCAGAGGAGGCCATGAAGATGCTCTGAGGGCTGGAGCACCTCTGCTTTGAGGACAGGCTGAAAGAGTTGGGGTTGTTCAGCCTGGAGAAGAGAAGGCTCTGGGGAGAACTTATTGTGGCCTTTCAGTACCTAAAGGGGCCTCCTGGAAAGATGGGGAGTTTTTACAATGAGGATGGTTAGGCACTGGCCAAGGTTGCCTAGAGAGGTGGGAGATGCCCCATCCCTGGAAACATTCAGGGTCAGATTGGATGGGGCTCTGATCTAGCTGAAGGTGTCCTTCCTCACTGCAGGCGGTGTTGGACTAGATGGCCTTTAAAGGTCCCCTCCAACCCAAACCATTTTATAATTATGATTCTAAGGTAATTTGGGTCACTCACATAATGCTCAATGACCTTTGACGGGTTAAACTCCATAGAAACTGGGCTGGGCAGCACGGCAGCAGCAGAATGGCATGCCAAGCACATGGAGAGTGATAAAGGATAAAGGGTTACCTTGCCTGCAGCTTTATCCTGCAGAAGGGCAGCCAGAATATCAGGCAACTTGAGCTGTTCCTACAGAGCTGATGGAACCAAAAACTGGCAGCACATAGGCTCTCAAACACAGCTGGGCAGCTGTGCCACATCCATAAGGAACTCTGAGAGACAGGCTGACTAATCCACTAAATTAAATTTTTCAGACATGTGAGATACAAACGTTTTTTCTCCTTCATGAAATCTTAGTCACTCTTCTTCAGCAGACACAGCTTTCTGGATCCTTAAGCCCAGCAATTCCAGAGCAATTATCTGGATGACAGGACAAGGAGATGGGTTCACAGGTTCAGCTCATGTCTATGATGAACTCCCAGAGGTTTGATATTCTTGCATTCTTTACAGAAACAGCTTGGCAGACCAGCAGCAATGAGTTGGAAGCTTCCAAATAGTTTTGAAATGTTTCCCCAGACAGAAGGTCAGCTGTGACACAATGAAAACATGGGCAATGAAGAACACTATTTAGAGACAAAATGTCTTGTAACTTTCTGGAGAAATGTTCCCCAGGCTTCTGCAACAAAATAATCAGAGAGACGAAAACCACATGCTCAGTTCCACCACACACAGGTACAAATCTAATACGTTTGGTAGCTTGGCATGAAACTCTGATTTCTGATTTCTCTTGTTACTGGATACCACTTTTCACTCCCAGGAAAGAGAACTATGATTAATTTCTTTGTTAATTAAGCTTTTGCTTCCTGCCCGGGTTGCTTTGAAAGCACTATCCAGAGGCACCAGTAGGAAGGGAAATGTGATGCAGATTGTCCAGGAAAGCTGCATGAATCAGCAGTTGATGAAAAATCTTTTCCTGGGTACTGTTTAATGTTGTATTAATTACAAATGTCAGGCCACGACCTCGTTTTTCATTAAGTTCAGCAAACACAAAGTAGTGCTGATCATGAAAGGTGCCAGACAAACTCAGTTTTGGCATCAGCAGTAAAGGAAAATAACTGTAGTTTCTGTGGGTAAGCTGATTTGGGAGAAGAGCAGCCCCTGAAAAGGAGCAGAAAGAACAGCAAAGGTAAAGGCAGAAGGACCCGCAGTGCAGAAATACTCTGGCTAATTAGGGAGTATGAAAGAGCAAAACCAGAAAGGCACAAGACAGAAAAAATCAATACCTTTCAATAGGTAAGTCTTTGTTTCCTGACCAGCCCTGTGCTAAATAAAGAGGTGCAGACAGTTACAGAGGAGTTTAAACACAGAGTAGGACATTTTTACAGCAAAGACTGGTGTCAGAGAAGGAGAGGAAGAGCTGACACAGTGGATGTCGGCTCCTGTGTCCCCAGCTGTGCAGTGCCAAATGAAAGTCACGCAGCGCTAGGCCATCTCAAAGAAGCCTTGCACCCCACTGTCTTTGTCCTTAGCACCACCAAGCCCAGAGTAACAGCAGCAAGAGCACTGCACACTATGTTATGTGATAAAAGTGGGTCTGCACACCCACGGAGGAGCACAGAGAGGCAACATCGGGATGGGAAACGCAAAAAATACCATGCCCTGTCTGCTCTCAGGCCCATACAGGAGTCATCCACCCACCAGTAGCACACCACCACAAGCCCAGAGGAGCACAAAAGCAGTTCAGAACACAAATTAGGGACTCAGGGGAAGGGCAGTTCTGTCCAGAGCCCTCCCAGAGCTGTCCCAGGAAAGGCTCAGACCCACAGTCCAGGCGTGAAACCTATCAAAAGGAGTCAAAGTCTGAGCACCCTTGGGACCAAGGGGAGGTCCCTGCCATCTACATGGGACATGCTGCTGAGCACCCGGGAAGAGCTTTCTGGGACTACACAAGGCTTATTGCAGGATGTCCAGGGGAGGAACCGGATGGGGGGAAATGCAGGCATCAGCATGGTCTGGGGAGAACAAATGTGGGAAAACAGAGGCATAAGGGGAGAAAAAGGGCAAGCAGCATATAAACATTTTTCTGATCGGGATGCTTGTGTGGCCATGGCCTGTGCTGGGTCAGCGCAGTCTGTCCTGTGCTTTATTCAACTTCACTTCTAGTGGTTTTCCTGAGTGAAGGACTCTCTATCTCATGTGTGCTTGTGTGTCAGAGTGGCCCATGTGTCAGTAGTGCAGCACCTGGATTGGTGTGGGTGTGCAAGCGAGTGTGTGAGTTCTTCTGATGATCCAGCCAGAGGAGTGGTGAGGAGGTGATGTGGCCAAGGATTGGCGGTGTGGGTCTCTAGGGATGAGATCGCCAGAGGGACTGCCTACTTGTGGAACCAAGGCAGTCCCTGGGGCCTCTGGTACATCTGTGTGTCAGTGCTGGTATGTGCAGGAGGGTCTGATGCCGCAACTGGAGTGGGGTCATGGCCTCAGGGACATGTATGTTCTTGTACATACAGCAACTGGGGAGACCGGGACCCAGGGCGAGCACACACACAGACTTACACACACACAGCCACACACACACTTCCCACTAAGGGACCTACATGCTTGTTGTGGTTTAACACCTGGAAGCCAGGTCCATGCAGCTGCTTGTGCAGTTCTACCCCTTCCCCAAAAAAAGGTGGGGAGAAGAGGGGACAAAAAGAGGGTAGAGGGGAAAAAAATCCTTGTGGGTTGA
>VXAK01003717.1:0-11691 GCA_013399435.1 Arenaria interpres | reverse complement strand
CTTCTGATTCTCCCCTCACAGCCCCGGGGGGGGGGTCCGAGAACATGGCTGCCCAGTGGTTCTTTGTTGTCGTCTGAGGCCAAACCACCACAACTGCCTAAATAATAGCTTAACGGTTTTCATGTTCCTTCTGCCTAAAAACTACCAGGATGCTGCTGTTTGTATTTTATTTTAGAGGTACAAAAAAAAAAACCAACCCAAAAAACCACAATAAAAAACCACCACAAAAAACCCAAACCCAAAACCCTCCACATTCTTGCCATCTCCTGTCTGTATGTTTTTTAAACCCTCATTACAAAAGACCCTTCATGTTACTGGATCTCAAAGAGGCTAGAATTTGGTCCATACTGATTTTCACAGGCTGATGGCAGCCAGTGACTAGCTGGTTTCCCTGTGCAGTACTTGGATTCCCCTGTTTGCATGGGCGTTCCATACCGCAACAAAAGGAAGAAAGGCATTTTGAAAAGAAAGAAAACTTAGTTCTTAAAGAACAAGAATTGGCCCAGGTGCAGGTGTAATACCTAAAATTACTTGAAATTCGGTCAATAAAAAAGAGTTTAAAGTAATTTCTGACTGTATAGCTTTACTACATCATTAGAGGCAGCCTCTAATTAAAGTCCTGGTTTTTAAACGATTAATTTGCAAGACGTTCCTTTAGCAATTCTATGATTAAATGTGAGTGCTTTCAAAAGAAAACTGAAAGTCTTGTGTTCAAGGCTTTTATCTTTCCAATCTCTTTTATTTATTCTGTGTTGTATCTTTCTTCCAGATCCAGAGCCTCAGAAGTTACCGATTAGCACTGAAGCAGCTGAGAGTCTGGTCATTCAGTGGTTTCACTATCTGGCAGTAGAAAAGAACGATCATGTGCAGAAACTGATGCACAGAATTGGCTATAGTTTAAGACTATATAATATATAATATAATATATAAATAGGCTGCCCACAGAGGTGGTGGAGTCTCCTTCTCTGAAGACATTCAAAACCCGCCTGGACAAGTTTCTGTGCAACCTGGTCTAGGTGGACCTGCTTTGGCAGGGGGTTGAACTAGATGATCTCCAGAGGCCCCTTCCAACCCCATGTGATTCTGTGATCTGTATGCTTTCCAGAACTGTCAGTGTTCAGTTGTAACTCACATATCATCTGACCTTATTCCTAGCTTTCTTTTTAGATTCACAAGGGATGGAAAACCACTCACTGTTGTGTTACCCGCAAGCAAAGAATCAGAAAAGGCTCTGTTTTAGGATTTTTATTGAAGCAGAGCTCTCTGTGAGGCCTAGCTTAATCAAGACGCTGCTAGCGTCATGCAAGAATCATCTCAAAATGATGACACAGTTGTCACAGAAATCATGAGCTGAACATCCTTTGACTCATATATGTAGAAATAAATTAGAGTGGTTAAGTCAATGAGGGAGAAGAGTGTTGGAATGTAACTAGATATACTGTGAATTATGTACATCTTCACTTATAATGGATTTGGGGCCTGGGGTTTCTTCAGTTTTGGCATGAGCATCAAAGGTTACTTTTTTGAGGGACTCAGACTGAATAATTATGTTTTGAGATAGTTTAGCAAGACTAATGGAAAACACATTTATCTGAACAGTAGATCATGTGAACATTCATCAAAATCAAAGGCTAAAAATCCCAGCCCATGAAAGAAACCACTAATGATCCAGCCTAGTCATAAAATCTGGTGCTTCTGGCTGAAGCTCTCACCCTATCCACTCGGGGGATTGAGACACAAAAAGAGAAACTTACATTTAACAGTTGCTTCTTTTGATTAATTGTGTCTTAGTTTTTTCTTGCTGGCTGTTCATTGCAGCTTACGTGTGCAACACCACCTCTTTCCTTGGACTAGAAACAGGGACGAGCTTCAACAAATCCTTCTTGGTCTCATTACACAACACTGTGTCTTAGAGAATCCCAAAAATTTGCCAGTGGGTTACCTGGTGTGAGAAACACCAACTCACATCTTAGAATTTAAAGAGGACAAAGTCACCGAAACAAAGGTTAAAAAAAATTGTTAATACGAAACAGCGCTGAATCGGGTGCACCAAAAATAGATGCACGATGATCTTTCAGATTTCGGGTATTTTATACCCTTATCCCAGCCGCCTGAGTTTCTGTCTCCCTTCTCATTGGCTGAGAAGTTGGAGCTCACATTCTTCCCAACCGCTCAACCTATTACAGGTTTATTTTGCACCTTTTTCCCATGTACGGCACACACATGCCTATTCTACAAAATTATTATCCTAAACATGTCTCTGATTAGTTGATTATGCTACACATTATTTCACAGTCTTTGCTACCATCTATTTGGCAGATTTACTGTCCAAGACTGGTTTCTTTGACCTTATTGATACTCCCCTACCCTCTGGGTTCCTGTGTTGAAGGCCGTGTTCCAGTCTGTTTCTCTTCACCTAGATAACCCTCTGCGAACAAGGATTCTTTGACAGACCAAGGGCATTTCTGGGGATTAATTGCATACAATTTATTAGACTCTACTATTACTAGGACTCCTTTGTTAGTATTGACACACTAACAAGAATATATCAATTAGCTGAAGCAAAACTTAGCTCATTTACCACACTGGGAGAACTGGGAAAGGCCTTTCCCATGCACTGCAGAAGAGCCAGAAGCCCTCCAGGGGAATAACGAGGACTGTTTCACAGCCACGTTTTGAGAGTGGTGCTTCAGAAAAGAAACAGTTTCTTTCCTGAAAATATAAGATTAAATTGCAAAATATATGGTTAAACTGCAAATGAAATCACTAAAGATTTCCTTCAAGGCCTCTTGCTGTAGATGCAGGAGAAATGGTGGATTCAGAGAAGTTCTGCTCATCACAGTCAAAAAGTTGTCTCCTGAAGGGGCTGGCAGCAAGAATAGTATAAATGTGCAAAAGCAGTAACAGCAATATAATTGATTAATTTAACTGATGCAGCTATACTAAGGACAAGGGGAAGCCTTTGGGAGACTGAAATTAGCAGCCAAGAAGCACAATAATCAGAACAGAAGATTTGGAAACAAACTACCTTGAAAGGGAAATAACATGGATATGCCGCTTCCATTGCATGTCTGGCGGGGTCAGGTGCAAGGGAAAAGTCAGAAAGCAGAGAAAGCCTTTTCACTGCCCCCACCACTCGAAGGAACATTTGATCTAAAAGTTGTATGGAAATGCACTTTTCTACCATTAAGAGGAAAGACAGACAATAGCTAATTTGTTAAATATTTTCCATAAATACTTATAGAAATGTCAAAAGCCGATAACCACTTCCAGTTTATTGCTCTGGTACTAGAGCCAAAATATTGGAAGAGGAAGAGAAAAGGGATTAGTGAGTAGCGTGTTTACAGGACTGCTGCTACCCAATGTCGAGAGTATAAATGTAATCAGAAAGATTACAGACATGGGCTTTCAACCAAAGGCTTAGAACAATAGGGTTAGAACAATAAGTATCTTGAATCAGATATGCTTAAAAGAGCAAATATCACTCTGCTGGATTGTACCTTCCCCTCTTTCAGTGAGGGCACTGCACAGGGGACCCAAGACTCCCTTTAGTGATGTTCAGGACACCCAAACCCCCTCAGCAACACGTAGACCAGCCACAGCCCCCTAAGTGACACACAGGGCACCCTCAGCTCCCCTCAGAGTGATGTAGGACCCTCAGACCTCTCTAGTAACCCATGGGGGACCCTCAACACCACCCTCAGCTTCCCCAAATGATGCACATGGTATCCACCTCCCCCTCAGTGACAAGTGGCACACCCAAAAACCTCCTCACCTTTGGGGTGTCCTCCCCCAGGACACCCCAAACCCCTTGGTAAAGCATGAAGCACACAGAAACCCCCTCAGTGATGCACGGCGCACCCCCAAGTTCCCCAGGGCTCTCCCACCTGCACCTGCTTGGTACCTACCACAGGTTCTCACCTGGCGCTTGTCCTGCCTGCACCTGCCTGCAGGCTGCCTGCCAGTTCCCACCCTCCATCCCGGCACAGCCCCTGCCTGCCCCTTCCCCCCACTGCCTGCACAGCCTCATCTCCCACCAGGGGGATGGTACCCAGCCTCAGCACCCAACGGGCACCAGGCACTTCTGCTGCACCAGTCAGTCTACAGCTCCCCTGAGCTCAGCTTAAGGCCAGAGGCCCCCTCGCTTCCTTTAATTGTCATTTTTTTTCTTTTTTTTTTTTAATATCAATACAAGTATTGTGCTCTGATGTGACTTCCCCGGGGTTTCAACCATATGCACCCACTTAAGGTGATTTTTATATAAAACCACCCCATTTAATCTTTCCCACGTTTGCCTTGTCAGTTCACAGGCCGAGTGCTCCAACGGCATTGCTCCTCTGCCCATGTGGGAACGAGTGGCTGGAAGAGCAATGGAGGTGAAGGAAGGCAGGCTCTTCCCCGCATGTTCTTATGCACTTGCTTCATAGTTCTCACAGACCCTTCCAGCTGTACAGTGGCTGCCACCAGTAGCAGGAAAATGCATATTTTCACTTAACCAGGGCCAGGTTACATCCCTGGGGGTCACACCTGCTCCCCCTGCCATGTGGGGGGAAGGTTGTGAGAGCCCAGCCCCAGGGAACAGGCACCAGGGCTAAGCCACCTCTGCCTCCAAAACACCCCGGAGGAGCCTTTAACTCCCCAGGACTGGCTGCTGGCCATGCCCTTCGGGTCACTTGGGTGGCCACAGGTTCCTCTGAACCTTCAGCCAGAGTGGAATTTCAAACCTGGGGTGGCATTTGAGTATATCTGCACATCCCCATCAGCCTCCTCCCAGCACAGCAGGTGGTAAACAGGATCGCATGGAGGCTTTGAAGACCCAACTGACAGCAGCAGCCTGAGGGCGGAGCAGGATGGGATCTAGGCCTGACAAGCAAGCTGGGAAGCAACCCAGAGACCCTCCGCTCCAGGGGACCCTGCACCTGGGCTGCCAATAGCCAGGAGCCTGAAGCACAGCCCCATGCGAGGCTCAGCAGGACTCCACAGCTCTGTCATGAAGCACCTTCCCTGGAGAGTCTCAGGAGTCCTCTTTTAAGAGCAGAAGGGCTGACCTTTGCTGGAACTGGAAGCTCACATCCAGGCCCTGGAAGAGGGCCGGCTGCCAGACTGGAGGCACCACCCCACCCTAAAACACTGCGTCCATAGCCGTTCACTCTGCTCACCCAGATGTGCAAGCATTTGTTTATTTTTGAAGGAGGAAGTTGTATCCCAGCAGGTTTATGCCAGGCTGCGCTTCTGCAGCTGACACAGTCAACGTGCGCACACGCCCCTGTGCACATGCCAGCAAACAGGACTAAAACCAGCAGTGCTTTGGTCTGGGTAACATCTTGATTGCCAGGTGATCCAGCGGTGGGTGGGTCCAGCACTAAACTTCACTGTAGGCAATGGTTTGGAAGCAGGGGACACCTTGATAGTGGTTGATATGCAGGTACCAGCAGTGCACCATACCAGGTCTGGCTGAGCAGCCCTCTTGCTCCATTTCAAAATTCATTTTCTAGGCTTTTAGTGGTATTATTTTGTGAACCCAGAGCCCCACAACTACGTGCCCACACCTGCAGCTGCTGAGGAGGAGCTTCCCAGTGGGCTCTGGGTCCTCCAGCACCATTTATGCTGCCCAGGCAATTCAGACAGCTGGCCACGGACTTACCATAGAAATCCAAAGCAGCCACTCCAAGGCTTGCAGGGCAAGGAGAAGGTTTGTCACTCTAGTCTGGTGTTATGGAGACCCCCCCTGCAGCCATCCCCCAGCCTGCACTGTGCTCCCTATCCCTGCCCCTAAGACCTTCCAAGCTAGCAAGGAGAAAGGGAACTCTGCAAGGAGATACCAAAACCCATCTCCATCATCCCTCCCCTACCGCCTTTTGGAAGCACCCACTTTCCTCAGATACCAGGCTCTCCATTTCCTATCACAGGTACTCCAGCACCCAGGCTCAGCCCTACCTGGAGACCCCTATCCCCACTGGGAGCTTCCCCACCTGTGGCATATTGAGGCACGGACTCTGATGTGCAGGATCAAAGACATTTATTTAGGATAGCTCCTTCGCTTATATAGATTAGAGCATCAGGTTACAATAACAATATGTTACGCATTTGATAATGCTCGATTGCACTATTCTCCTATCTGAAGGTCATATTTTCTAAATATCTACTCTTTGCAACAGTCTCCAGCTTGTAGCTTCCTTGTTTTGCATCCTGTTCACTCTTCCCATGGCTTTGTTCCAACCAACATGATTAAGTCCTTTGTGCTCTCAGAGACCGCTGTCTCTAATGAATCCACACCCACCTTTTGCCCAGAGCACAGCAGCCCTTCTAGGAGCTCCCAGCCTCACCACCATCCTGCAGCTTTGTACTCCTTACAGCTGTCCTGCCCCAGGTGCACCACGGCCCTTGGGCAGAGCACCACTGGACTGATCAAGGCAGCATGGACATGGATGTGGTTCAGGGACATGGATGTGCCCCATGACACCACCAGGGGAGGAACCTCAGTGACAGGAAGCTGCTGTCAGAGCTGGCCCTGCCTAGCAGCAGTACCTCTGCCCTGCAGCTGTATGTGGCAGGAGCGATGGCTGGAATGGTGTCCCCATCCTGGGGCCTTCGGGGTGATGTTAACAGCCTGTTGCAACTGAATTGTTGTTTCCTTAAGCTGATGCAAAGTTTTAGCTAAGATACTGCTGTGGACAACTCTTCCCCAATCCTCTGTCTGTGTTTGTTACCTATGAGGTCTTTTTTTCTTTTTTCTTTTAAAATGAACACAAGATTTGTATTTTAACTGAAATCAACAGTTCTTACATTTATGCATAGGTTTTTACTATTCTCCTCTTTTTTTTCTACAAGCTTTTTGTTTTAAGGCCTCAGTGATAGCCCTGCATCGTGGGATAACTTTGGCTTTCCAAGTCACCTGTATCCTGGAACCAGGGTGTTTTCGTATCTGTTAAACCTCTCTCAAGACTCCACAGGACTGGGCTGGCCCAGCCTTCACTCTGCCAGTTTTCAAAAGGGATGCACTGACTAGAGTAGGTGCCTTTTGGTGGTGTTCTGTGTCAGCTGCTCTTGGTCACCCCTGTCCTCTGGCCGTTGGTCAGTCCTGCATGGATTTGTGTGAAGCTGCTCTTACAGGATTCCCCTGGACTGTTGCTGTCGGTGCCCAAGGAGCAGCACTGTGTTGGGGAGCTGCACCACAGGTTACCCCACGTCTCTGCACCCCAAGCCCTGTGGGCAGCCAGGACACTGCAGAGAGTAGCGGGTCTGCATATGGGGCAGGACTGGACCTCAAACTGACAGTTTCTCCCCTGGGGAAACCTTGCTGGCACTGAGCTGGGTCCTTCTTGCTGCAGCTTTGTTCCCATGTCCTCACAGGGCTCTTGTCTGTGCAGCTGATGCTGTGGCAGTGCAGCCAGCCCCAAGCCTGGGTGAGGGGCACCAGTGCCCACTTTATCTGAGGAGGGTCAGGGGACATGTGTCCCAGCACACCAGGACACAGATGTGGCCACTCCATTACTGAGATAAGGGCTGTAGCTGCACAGCCGGTGGAAACAGGTACAGCCACTCCTCATTCTTACCATTGCAGTAAAGACCAGGCTGTGCAGCCATCCCCACAGAGGAAATGGGGTTTCTGCTCTCCGGGGGTGGACTGATCTTGTTATCTTGCATCTGACAATCTTGATTACCTTAATTTGTCCATAGTTTTCTCCTGTATTCAGGCTGAGCCTTCAGCCATGGCCTCTCCTCTGTCCAAGAGAAAGAGCAAGTGTCCCACCCAGGCAGATGTGGCAGCAAAACCCCAACAGCCAGAGCTGAGCGGGGCAGAGCTGCTCACACCCCAGGACATTCCTCTCGAGGGCCTTTTGGGTGACACTTGAGGCAAATCTGCTTAAATGAGTTAAGTGCTTAGCTGGTCCAGTCTTTTGGCTAAGATTGGGGCTCTTCCCCAGAGCTTGATCTGTCCTTGTTATCTGCTGGTTCTGCTTTTTCTTTTAAAGCAAATACGAAAATTTGCATTTTAGTGGAAAGCTGGAAGAGATGCCCCTTGGTGCTGGTCTGTGCCAGCTGTACTTGTGCTGCTGCTCTCAGATACCCACATTGTATGGCTGGGGAGCAGTGGGGTCATGTGTGGGCAGGAACAAGACTTGAGCCTGTTTCTCTACCAGGATAACCTTGCTGGTGCTGAGCCACAGCTTGGGGGTCTTATTTACACAGTAATGCTGTGGCAGCGCAGTGAGGAGCAGAGGACAGAGCTGGGTCTGGAGGTCCCTCGCTGCTGGCCAGGGTGGGAGATGGCCAGCACAACCAAGGGCATGGGGGGGGGGTTTCAGAGGACACACCACAGGGGCAGGAGGTTGGTTTTGCTGTGCTCATAGCGGAGCATGGCACGGTCAGGTGCGCTGGGGCTGTGTCCAGCTATTGTACAGGAAAACCCTGCTGTGGGTGGTAGTGTCAGGTGTTGCTGCTGGCCCGGCTGGGGAGCAGTCTGAGTGTTGCTTGGGCTGTGATGCCCAACCCTGGGCCAAGCCATGTGGGGCTGTGTAGGGTGGCGGGAGGCCTGTGGCACCACATGGGATGTAACTGGGGGGGTCTGCGGGTGCCTCCCCATGGGCTGGCCAGTGCCAAGCACCCTCTGGAGCTGCTCTGGGCAGGTTTCCCCCTTCTCTGGGGGTGGATTCTGGGCACAGGGCTGGCCCTGCTGGGGACCCTGTCCTCCTTGCAGGGTCTGTGGTGCTGGCATGGCCAGTCCGGGCCAAGATGGGTGATGCCAGCCGGAGGCATGTGTCCCTGTCCATGTGGGAGCCCCATGCTGGGCTGCTCAGTCTATGCAGGTATCACTGCCATGACAATGAGGATGTCATAAGCCATGGGTGAAGGTCACAACAGTGGGTTTGTAGGATGCTATAGTACACAAAGGCTTTGTTTCTGTGATTTTATTTCAAGTTAATAAAAATTACTACAAATGACCAGTGGTAAAACAAGTGTGTACTTATGATCACTTACTTATAGACACACATATGGGTATTGTTTGAGACGTTACTGGCAGAAAACTCACCAAACCACTGCCAGGAGCAAGGATGATGAAAAAGCTTCTTGTCACAGGTGATCCATGTCACAGAGTCGAGAGTCAGCCAGGCACGGGTGCATCTGTCCAGGAGATCTCTGCAGCTCTAGCAGAGAAGCTCATCTTGGGTAGGCTTAGGCTGTGCACCCAGGGCCTTCTGTGCTGCTGCAGGTGGGAACCTGGAAGTATCTCCCCATATGTTGTGTGCTTGCATGCACAGCCTGTACCATGCCATAAATTACTGTACCAAGTCATTTACCTGGATATATGCAAACAATTTGACACTGTCCCGCATGACATCCTGGTCTCTAAATTGGAAAGACATGGATTTGATGGATGAACCGCTCAGTGGATAAGGAACTGGCTGCATGGCCGCACCTAATGCGGTTAATGGCTCAATGTTCAAGTGGAAACCAGTGACGAGTGGTATTTCTCAGGGATTGGTACTGGGACCAGTGCTGTTCAACATCTTTGTCAGAAACATGGACAGTGGGATTGAGTGCAATCTCAGGAAGTTTGCCGATGACACCAAGCTCAGTGGCACAGTCGACACGCTGGAGGGAAGGGATGCTATCCAGAGGGACTTGGACAGCCCTCAGAGGTGGGCCCATGTGAACCTCATGAAAAAGGCCAAGTCCAAGTGCAGGGTCCTGCACTTGGNGGTGGGCCCATGTGAACCTCATGAAGTTCAAAAAGGCCAAGTGCAGGGTCCTGCACTTGGGTCACAGCAATCCCTGGCACAAATACAGGCTGGGCGGAGAATGGATAGAGAGCAGCCCTGAGGAGAAGGACTTGGGGGTGTTGGTGGATGAGAAGCTCAACGTGAGCTAGCAATGTGCACTGGCAGCCCAGAAAGCCAACCGCATCACGAGCTGCATCAAAAGAAGAGTGACCAGCAGATCCACGGAGGTGATTCTACCCCTCTACTCTGCTCTGGTGAGACTCCACCTGGAGTACTGTGTCCAGCTTTGGAGTCCCCGACGTAAGAAAGACATGGACCCGTTGGAACATGTCCAGAGGAGCATCACAGTCATCAGAGGGTTGGAGCACCTCTCCTATGAAGACAGGCTGAGAGAGTTGGGGTAGTTCAGCCTGGAAAAGAGAAGGTTCCAGGGAGACCTTAGTGCAGCCTTCCAATACCTAAAGGGGGCTCCAGGAGAGATGGGGAGGAACTCTTTTATCAGGGAGTGTAGTGATAGGATGACGGGTAATGGTTTTAAGCTGAAAGAGAGGAGATTTGGATTAGATATTAGGAAGAAATTCTTTACTGTGAGGGTGGTGAGACACTGGAACAGGTTGCACAGAGAAGTTGTAGATGCCCCATCCCTGGAAGGCCTTGAGGCCAGGCTCCTGGTCTAGTGGGAGGACTAGGAGGGGCTGGAACTCAATGATCTTTAACCCTTCCAACGAAAACCATTCTATGATTCTATACTGCTGGCAGTTCCCTGCTCTCTGAAGCTGGCAAAGCATCAGAAAGAGCACATAGAGATGCTGCATGTGTCTGGAGAGGCTCCATTTCAAACAGGGGAAGCTGCAAACAGCCTCCACAAGCTCACCCAGGAGCCCTGGAGAGATGCTACACACGCACAGAGAAAAACATGGAGCCACTGTGTAGGAGGGGATTTTGTAGGTATTGGTGAAGGAAAAGCCTCATTGGGCACCCAAGGAGCAGCTCAGGCTCAGTTCTGTTGAGGCAGTTTCTTAATTTAAATTAATTTTTTTTTTTAATTAAAAATTTAAATTTGAAAAAAAAAAGGCTAATGCATTGTGACTGATAATATGCTGTATAGTGGTAAAGCACAGCTAATGCAAGCAGGAAACAGTCTTCCTACTGCCCCAGAGTGGTTATTTGCAGAAGTGGTTTTGTCATGCCTTTGGTTTTGTTTCACCTGAGGCAAAGCAGGGTTGATGTGCCTGCATGAAGTACAGAAAACTAAACCAGACCACCCAGTTTCTCATCCTACACTGCTACTAAGGGACAAACTCTTATTTTCTTCTACTGGGCTTGGCCTCTAAGCAGCTCTGTATTTCAGAAATCCTCTGTGGAAAGAGCTGGCAGAGCAGAGTGGCAGTCGCTAGAGGGCATCAGGGAAGAAGGATGCTGAAAAGGCCCACTTGTTTCTGTGGTCCGTCCAGGCGACAAAGGAGAAAGAGTTCTCCAGAAATACCCTGCTGCTGCTGCTGTTTGTCCACAGGCAATTCCCCCACGACCAGATGTTTCTGCACAGGCACAAGGTCACAACAATTTAACAGTGGGAAGGAAACATGTCAGTCCCCGGTACATATCAGAACAACAATGAATAGATGTAAAAACTCTGAGTGTATCTATCAAGTTGTCTTTGCCCTTCTACTTGTTTGAATTTGTGACATTTCAGAGTTGATGCAGTGCTTGCCACCTGTGGTGCTTCAACTCCCTTCCTGGATCTTGCTGTCTCAAAGAAATCAGACAGCTGGGAGGCAAAGTACCACAGTGGACATGGAGTGGGGTTGTTAAAAGGAGCTTGCGGGAGAGACTGCTCTGATAAAGGAACAGCATTTTTAGACAGAACAACATATAGAGTAACTTCTGGTACGCTTATTGTTTGCTTCACATTTCCAGTGTGGCTAGCAAACTATGTGTAGCTAGCCCTCTATGTTAGAGACAGATT
>VXAK01003715.1:230-33186 GCA_013399435.1 Arenaria interpres | reverse complement strand
TTGCAAAATTTGTATTATGCACTGTAAATTGAAGGAGTAATGACCGGCCTCTCTGGTTTTAGGCACAGCTCTTGTCAGTCAAGAACAAACACCTCACTGAAATGCGTATCAACATGAGCAACATATGCAAATGGCTTGCATATAATTTGAAAAACGTATATATGTTTGTTTCCTCAGGAACCTGTACAGTTCCTGACTTTTATGCTGTTTGCTGTTTCAGCACATAAATCTCATCTAACCAGTATCTGTTGAGTTCCAGAGAGTTTTGAGTCTGTCCATATAAAAGAGTTCCAGGATATAGTAGAGCTAGACAAAAACGAATAGCCAAGATTTAGCATTTTTGTCCTATAGTTATTTTGTCTCTTTCACATTTCTGAGTCATAATGTGTGGTTAGTGAATGAAAAGTGTGTTATTCTATTTATGGTATGAAAAGTGCAGTATGAATATATAGGATTTTCAGTCCTAGCTATAGCGTTACCAGCGCAGCTGCATAAATTTAGATTGATATTGTCAATATAAAAATATTTTTTTTTCTTTTGAATTATTAAAATAATCTCTTTACTTAAGGAATAAGTGAGAAGAAAGAGGAATTACATGTTATAGGGAGGAGACAGAGAAGGAGGTTTCTGGAAGATTGTCAGGAAAGTATTCCTGTAAGTATATGGAGCACTTGTAATGTTGGCATGTATGAGGCATTGAGACTTCAGATTCTACTAGAATATATGTTTCACAAAAATAACCTCACAAGTCATTATAAATTTCCGCTTATAAGTCCACTTGTCCATGTTTACAGCTGACAAGGTTCACACAGTTAATATATACGTTCATATGCATTTCTTTGTTCATCTATAATTAGTAAAAACAGAAGTTTATGTGAAAAAGTCAAACTTCTCATCATTGTCTTAGTCATTTAAATGCTTTTTAAGTCAATTAAATCAGATCAGAGTGTCCTTGTGTGTCTAAGACTTGGAAAAGCTTTTATTCATAGGCTGCTTTGGCAAAGCACTCTGCATTTTAAGAATTTAATTCTGAAATCTAATTCTGACCTTACTCTTCAATGATCATAAGCTTACAAGTCCAAGTTTACAACTTGCACATATAAAATAAGGCACCTGCTGAAATGATAAAGCACAGTGATTTTACAAGAGGGTGTTGTGAAATTTTTCTACAGTAACAAACTAGTATCATGTCCCTGAAGTGTAACAGGAAAAAGAGCTGGGGGCAGAACATGAAAATAGCGACAAAAAAGACTTAGGGGAGAAAGAACATTGATCCACACAGAGAACAGTCAAGGGCCAAGGGTGAGGACTCAAGACAAAGAAAATAATCAGTACAAACTGAGGGAATTGGGAGGATCTTGATTGTGTAGGGAAAGTTAAAATCTCTCCATGATGAGGGAGATACGAACTTTCAAAGATATTCTCAGACTTTAAACAGGTGCTTGTTCTTTTTTCTTTTTCTCTCCAATTATATAGAAGTAATTATTTTTTCATTGTTTTTGTTAAACTTTAATAAATACATGAGAGACTAGCTAACATTTTGCTTGACACATGTTAATGACTCCCTTACATCTTCATCTGCTTGAAGGTAACTGATGAAATCTACTGGAAATTAAGGCTATAAATTTACAGGTAGGGATTTCAGTCTAATCAATACTGTGCTGGTAATGATAACAGTTTATTCTTATGAAATACATTGGCTATAAGAGGGAGAATCAATGTCTGGAAATGAAAAACAGGTGTCAGGTTTGACAGGGACATTACTGTCATGATGTCTGGAGGCCACTGAATTGCATCAGCAAGCATAGCAGTAATTCTGTCAAATACTGTACGTGAGGAACTAATGAAAAAGTTAGAAACACTGGTTCTCACTTGTGAGCTTGAGCCCTTCGATAATATGTTTTTATTCTTGTTTTTATCTCACATCCCTTCTCCCTCTCTTTTCTTTCAAGCTGCAATTCATAATACAAAATATGTGCTCTCAACATCAGTCAGTCTCTCTGTATTATGTTCTGAGAGCTGATTTTGCTTAATTATGGCATGAGGAAAGCAGGGCAGTGTTCTTCAGTGTTCCTTACAGTTCCTACTCTGAAGAGAAGCAGAGCTAGCTGGTTCATGCAAACTCTAAGCAGATACAGGATTAAAAAAACATTGAGGGACAGAGAAAGAGAACATAGAGAGGATAATGTACACACATTTCTTCATCAGATCCACAAGTACTAACAGAAAAACAAAAGTTATTCTAAAAAAGTGATTTATAATCAAAGATATTAAATTAAGAAATAGGAAGCTTTTCTCCAGTGTATCAGAAAGCTCAGATTCTGCAGTCTGTTTTCCTGTACTGGTTCAATTTTACCTATCTGCCAGGAGGCATTTTAACAGAGAGGAAGAGGCTGAATAGAACATGTCTTTGCTATTAGTTATACTTCCTAAGCTTAGGAAACAGTTTAGATAATGTGCTGAGAGCACAGTGGCTGATGAAAAATACTGTTTATAGTTTTGGTAATGACCAGGTAAAGCACCAGGTAACAGTGGTCATTTTAGATCTACTGCTCATGTTACGCTGGGAGTTGCTCATCTTTGGAGCTATCCTTCCATTACTTGACAAGTCTCACTTCCTCTCTCCTGTTGTGGATAAGAGGAGGTACCCAGCTAGTCTATCACTACCAGCTCCCCCAGTATCACCAAATGCATCAGCAGCTGGTACAACTCTCAGCTATAAACTGTGGGAAATATCAACAGTATGATACCATGCTGTTTCTCTATGAACAGTTAGAAGATGTCAGTCACATGGTTCCAGTTTACAACTGACATGCCTGTATGCTTGCAGTGCTTTGCAGCAGACATACTTGACCTTTGATTCTAGTTATACCTTTATAGTGACTAAACCACAAAGTTGGGACATTGTAGCACAATTCTTACTGCAACAGCAAAACAAGACATGATGTGTGTGCAGAGCTGCTCTCTCCCTGGGACCCCACGTGTCACCTGAGAAAAAGAACTGGCATGGGACCAAGAGTTATGGTATGCCTGTCTTTTAAATGTACCTGAAACTATTGCCTACTTTCCTCATCAGAACTGCTAATAAATGAGGAGCTCTTGCTAAAGATACTGTGTCTTTGGTACAGACCTCCAATTAGGCACCCAGTTCACCTTATTCTGTAATAGTACCTTAGGCATCTGAAAACAAAGCCATGAGGCTTTTAAACAATTCTCACCTTATATGTCTAGTTATCATTAGCTAGTCAGTGGGCTGCTGGGGAAAGGTTTAGTGAACTGAAAAGAGAATATACTTGTATTTCTATGTCTTCTAAAAAGAAATTCTATTTTCCTGATTTATCTGTATGCCTGCAAATCAAAGATTGCACATAGGGAATGAACACTGGATTCAATTATTGTGGCTTTATGGCATTAACTTCAAGTGGTGATAACAACCTTTTGATACTCCAGTTAGGGTCTTGGGCTCACTAGAGAACCTTGACATTCCTCATGAAATCTCAGGCTTCAGCATTCTTTGTTCATTGTTGTATCATTTTCCAGTAGGGTGATCTGTAAACTTCAGTGTCTTTTATCACATGTGGAAGCCATATGATTCACATAGATTAAATCTTTTGCCCGGTGGATAAATACAGATCTAGTATCTCATCTCAGAGTGAGTATTAAGAGTTGAATAAATGTGCTTCTCTTTGATAAAGGAAGTTGCCAGCCTTCTGCCTTGCAGGAAAATGACCAAGCAAAACTGGCTTGTTCACAGACATTGAATTGCTCTAGGAAAATGTCATGACAGATTGCAAGACTAAAGTTGTCAGCAGACTGATAGGACAGCCTCACTGCTTGATAATCACAACGATCTAGTCTTCATATCATAGAATCATGGAATAGTTTGGGTTGGAAGGGACCTTTAAAGGTCATCTAGTCCAACCCCCCCTGCAATGGGCAGGGACACCTTCCACTAGATCAAGTTGCTCAGAGCCCCGTCCAGCCTGACCTTGAATGTTTTCATGGATGTTGCATCTACCACCTCTCTGGGGAACGTGTTCCAGTGTTTCACCACCCTCATGGTAAAAAATTTCTTCATTATATCTAGTCTAAATCTACTTGTTTTTTAGTTTAAAACCATCATCCCTTGTCCTATTGCTGCAGACCCTGCTAAAAAATATCTATCTTGCTTGATAGTTCCCTTAAAGTATTTGAAGGCTGCAATAAGGTCTCCCCGGAGCCTTCTCTTCCCCAGGCTGAACAGCCCCAGCTCTCCCAGCCTGTCTTAATAGGAAACTTTTGAGGTCTGTGTGGCACCCATTCCAAACCCGAGGTTACAGTGCTTTTCTGAAAAACTTACTGAAACATTACATGGGAGCATATACAAGACAGGATTATTGTTAGCACAAAAACCTAGTATGAATCCATTTGCTAGGAGTCATGAACTTGCAGGGCTACATTGCCAAAGAAGCAAAGACAGCAAAGCTTGTGAGGACTGGAGAGAAGGTTTTCCCCAGGCAGAGATGTCTCCAGATTGAGTTTACAGACTAAATCAACTGCCAATGTTATTTCTTAAATAAAGGGAAGGTAGATCCATGGAGACTTCTCATTGTTGCTAGAGATAGGCACGCTAGTAAATGCTTTCATTTGATAGGGAACACCTTCATAACTTTTGTTAATAAAATAAACCAATGATGCATAATAGCATAGACAAGTTGTATCACTCCTGAAGACATTGAAATGAACGGATAAAAATCTATACGCTTACATCTTTGGTTGCCACGTATTAAATGCTGCTGCAGTATTTTCAGTGAAAGCATTTCTCAGATATAATACAGCTGTTCTGTATCACAATATATACCTACCTAAGTTTTAAGGCATAAACACTTCTTGGTGTATTTTTAGGATTTTACAAAGCATTCAAAACCTACAAAAAAATCATAGAAACTTTTCACCTTGTGAGAGCCAAGTAGTCATCAAATATTTAATGAAAGTGGATGCTGACTGTTTTATCATGCTAGAAATTGGTATGAAAGATTAAAGAACCACCGCATAGAGTAAGAGAAAACCATTAAGTGAAAATACGTGCTTAACAAAAAAGAGAAATGAACTGAAAAATATTTCAAATGTACTGCTTTTTTGAAGATTCAGGGCCTCAGGTCTGCTGTACTACTGACGATACAAGGGCCTCTAGTCCTTTGTCTTCTTACTTTACAGCTAGTAGGTGAACAGTTTGCAAGCGCTTTGCGGATACCCTAGGCAATATGCTTGGCTTAGCTTTGTAACATTGTAATTTGTCTTTTGTGGAAAGGATAAATTTATTTCTTTTGCACTCACATGGCCAAATTGTGCCCCTGGATGTGTACATTAGGTATCAGGTTGCCTGAACCAAAATGACAGAGTGTGTTTTACTATAGGCAATGTTTTACTATAATACAAGATTGAGATGTTAGCCTGTGGTCACAAGGTGAGCCATTTGCCGTCTGATGAAGTTGTTTTTGTTTTGGATGCAAGTGAAACAAATACATTTTAGAAAGTAGAGTCCATTGCAGAAGGAGAGGAAACCTTAAGAATTAGCAGCTTTATTTTGCCATATGCCTCAAGCCATAAATGTTTGATTTATATGAAGGGCTTCTGCTCTTATTCATGCTCAGATATTATAAAAGTTAAGTTTTCTATTTCCACAACATTACTGAAAAAATTACTTTATTTACGGAAACAAATTCGAAGTGAGAAGCCATGACTATTCAAAGGACAGCAAGTGTATGGATTATGCTATGATTCTCCAATTGGAATAGTTGCTTAGGAAAGCTGGTAATTAAAGGTTACTTTTTTTTTCCTTTTTCTTCTCCTTTTTAATGGTCCTTCTGTAAAGAAAACATGTTTTAATTTTTCTTTTCTCCTCTGGAATCTGGCTGGTAGCTTCTGTTCCTTAAAATTCAGCCTTGTCTTTGCTATGTTTAAATTCTGCTCAATAGCAAGGATGTTCATCTGTAAGTGCTCAATGTAGCATAAGCTGTCCTTTCCTCCTCAGCGTTTGGGAATGTCTCTTCCTGCCATTGCAGCTATTCTGAGCGGTCGTGCCTGGACCGCCAAGCTGGCTGTCATCGTCAGCCTGCAATGGCTTACGACAGTTCTGTAGATCAGCTGTCACATGAATTGCCCAATTTATTTCACCACATGTGCTTATCAATAAACATCTCATGCGGGATCCCAGCCGTAATCTTGATGGGAGTCAAGAACCCAAATCCTGTCTTGTGTGAAATTGTGCTTTTAATAAAAAGAGAGTTTTGCTGTGTTAACCTAAGTCCTGGTAGTATTCCCTCTTTTCTCTTCCTCAGTTTGCACCTTCATGCTCTGTATGATTCTTCTTTGCTCTCTTTCCAAAGCTTCTGTAATGATCCAGTTCTATTTCAACTAAAGAGCAAGCTATTTATGAGCTATTTTGTCTATTTTCAAGAAAGTAGCCAATTGCATTAATTTATATTACTAAACAATAGAGTTCAAGGTAAAAAATAATGTACTGACGCTGCCTTACTTAAATTTTGGATATGTAGATGTATTTTAAATTGAAACAGCAATCATTAGTGTTGCCACATGAACTGCCAGACTTAAATGCATACAAAAATATATTTACCCAGGAGTGAGATATATGCAGGTCACTGATGAATTTTTCTCCAGGTAAGACAAAGAGCTATACCTATCTCTAAATGTAGTACTAAAGGCATACACAAGATAACCACAAGAGCACTCAGATTGATACCAGCATTGTTTGTGCACTCCTGTAGCTTTATTGAAAAACAATAAAATTCTTTAATTTTTGTAACTAAATAAAGGAGCTCAGGATTTCCAGTATTGTCTGTGATACTGTCTGGCATTTTCTGACGGTTGATTATGTTTTTGTAATGGCATTTTTGTATGTACAGTGATCTTTATAGATAGTACTGGGTATTATACAGGGAGCTCTGTATTAGTGGTTTTGGTAGATTGCCTTCAGAATGTTTCGGATGCTCTTCATTCTTTGTTAAAGGAAATGGAGAGAGCACAAACCAGCTATTAGGAATTTTTTTTCCAGGACATTCCAGACAGTGCCTTAGGCAAGAAAGAAGTATTTTCATGTATATATAGGACAGCCTTGATGCACCTATTTCTTTTGTCTGCATACTATTGCTTTATTCGTTTTGTTGTCTGTATCTTTCCCTCTTGACTTAAGAGTTATCTCTACATTAAGGTCAGGATAACTATTTCTGTTTTTAAAATTTTAAATGAGTTGCAAATTCTGCTGAAACAAATGGGTTTATTTATTGTAGATTTAAATAGCTTTTCAGTTGTACTGAGAGTAAAATTGTTTCAACAACATACAGTCATGTTGATAATCCTATGGTCTGCTGAACATACTCTAAAGAATAATATGTCTATAGTTATAAACATTAGGCTTTACTTTTATCAAGAGATTGTAGCAACATCATAAACAACAGGACTGCATCTTGAGTCATTTATTCATGTCATTGGAAACTGTAGATGGAATTACTGCCTTATTTTTTGTGAATTTCTGGGGAGTACTTTTATATATGGATCATGATTAATGCCATGAATCTGCCAGAAGCCTCCTAGGGTTTGTTCTGCCATTTGTGGTAACTTCTTCTATGTGTTTTTAAAGTTGTTACTGAAAATTAATCTAGAGAAAATTTAGATAGGTGATCTGGTATAAACTTGTAAAAATACACGCCATAACTATGCTTTAGACTTCCCTCTGCTCAAAGGCAGAAACTCCATAGTAATAAGTTCAGCTTTTTATTTTGTCTTTTTAAAGCCCTCTTAAAACTATGTAATGTGACATTGCACAGCACACATAAACACCTCCTGTTGTCGGAGGTTAACCCTGTATGCCCCAATCTCTTTCATCTATAGTATTGACATAGTCAATTGACATAGTGCTTCTCTCTAGTGACAGGTGACATTCTGAGCCAAAGCCTAATTTAAATGAGCAGCCTTTGTCTTTATTCAGCTGTTTTTTCATATGCCCTGAATATGCTGAATTAAACTATCGGCTGATACTGAGAAGAGGCTTTCTGATGAGACGTTTGGCGTATCAGACAGTCTGGTTAACTTGAAGCTTTCATTAAGCATCTCTACATGGCTGTAGCAATAACCAAAGGTTTCCAGCATCCTTGAGCTCCCCCATTATCCCATTACATGTCCCTCTGTGGTGGGTTCCCCACACTTCCCAGAGGCATCTGACAATAGCTGGAGTCTTGTTCCTCTCTCCGCTTCTTGCTGCATTTTGCCAAGGGCAATGGAGACAAATGAAGAAAACCAAAATGTGTTTTTTTCTGTTTGTGTGAGCCAGCAGCTTTTACTACACCTGTCACTCAGGAAACAAGAGAGCAAGGATGAAAATTCTTGGGATTCCTCCAGAGCATAGGACTTCATGTCAATCATGATATTGGGCACATGCCCAGGGGTGCAGGATAGTCCTGTGGTGACCATCTCTCCTGGGCGATTTGCACATTCAAACACAACTCTAAGTGGGAAGGATGAGAAGTTCCCTGAGTATGATATGCTCTAATCTCCTGGTGTTAGTAGCGGTGTCATATTTTGATTTTTGATGACAATTTCATATTTGATGGGAAAGTTCAGAGTGTGTGAGACTTGGCTGTCTTACCTCATTCACCTACAGTAGTGAAATCTCCATACAACTAAGGAGTAGGAAAATCCTGGTTAAAATATTCTCAGAGGTCTAATAGTAATGTGCTCTAAGGCTTCTTGAAAGTTCTGTCCGTGCAAGCTCCCTGTTTAATTTGATTCTTAATTAAAATCATTATTCTGTAGCATATCTAACTATTTAGCAGGAGTAAAAAATGTCTGTCTTTAATAATTTTGCAGACTTACAGAAATGTAGTTATCAGAAGAAAGATGTTCTTTCTTGGATACTTCCTTTTTATGTCTTGAGTAGTCTTTTGTAATTTTTAAAAATAATATTGTTTTAATTACCATGGTTACACACGGCCAGTGCTGATACAATTTTAAAAAGATTGCTTTCTGCTCCAATACTTAGTACACTGTGAATTCATCAAAAATGAAACAAAAAAAAATTGTGTAGTGCAAAATTTCTTGTCTATTTTAGTCTCCTATTTACTGAAGTCTTGGTACTGTATTCTTCATTCAGGGAACACTCACTTACACCTGCATAGAACCTAAGTATTCAAAACACCAAACTCATCTGTGGTGGGTTGACCTTGGTTGGCTCTGGCTGCCAGACACCCACACAAATGCTCTCTCACTCCCCCGCCTCAATGGGGTGGGGGAAAAAATAGGATGGAAAAGCTTGTGGGTCAAGATAAAGATGATGTCCCAAAACTCATGGAATCATTTACCTGGTGTGCGAGCCAATAACACATAGAGTTGAGGCATTTATTAGCAGTTCTGTGCAGAAACGGGTGCTAGGGGGTATCTCTGCAAAGCTAGCACAGCCAGCATTGAAACAGTCATCATAGACTGTTTCATCATAGAAACAGAATCATAGAATGGTTAGAGTTGGAAGGGACTTTAAAGATCATCGAGTTCCAACCCCCCTGCCATGGGCAGGGACACCTCCCACTAGAGCAGGTTGCTCAAAGCCCCATCCAGCCTCACCTTGAACACTTTCAGGGATGGGGCATCCACAACTTCTCTGGGCAACCTGTTCCAGCGCTTCACCACCCTCACAGTAATCAATTTATACATTTTAAATGAACATAATTAACATATTCATTGTTTATCAACTTTTTCCTGGTGCTCATAATTCCTTATGTTGAAGCTGATTGGTGTAAAATGTCCTCGTCTTCAATTAAAGGTACAGTGTGTCTTAATTTTACTGTGCAGGCTCAGTGGGTGAGGGTCTTCAAGCGGAGGCAGGTACTCTGACTTCTAGAGGAGTGGGTTTTCATATCATAATTAGTCAAATTCACCTTAAGGACACATTTCATGCAGTATAGCCAAGTTTCTTGGGCAGTCAGCCCACTGAAATTTCTGCTACCTGGTTTTAGGTCCAGTTGTTCCTTCTGTCCCATTGCCTTGTCAAGAATCATTTACCCAGATAATTTACAGCATTACAGTCATAGAGGTTTTGATATCAAAGAGAGGGAGATCACTTACCAGTTACCATCACAGGCAAAACAGTCTCAACTTGGGGAAAATTAATATAATTTATTGCCAGTTGAAATAGGTTTGGGTAGCGAGAAATAAAGGCAAAACAACAAAATTGCCCTCTCCCCATGGCCCTGGCCTGTGGTGAGTTGGTTGGAGGTGGCCACGTCTCCTCACAGAGGGCTGGGGAAGTTGCACCCAGTACACCATCCTCACTTACCTGTTCCTCTTGAATTAAGCCCTTGCCTTCCCTGACATCGGTTTGCCAGCGTTTCTGAAGTCAGGTGTTAGTGAAGCAGACCACTACTTACATTCAGCTGCAACGCGGTTGAATGAATTGGTGAGTGCCCTCAGCAGTGGAATAGCTGGAGACGCCTTGACTTTCATGTTGCTTTCCTTTCAACTTTCAGAGCATACTGAAAAAATAATAATACCTTTGGATGTAACACCTCTGAGCCACAAATATCAAAGCGCTTTACAAACAGAGGATTTAGTTATTTAAATCTGAGGTATTGAGCGGGATTTTTACGATCTTCCAGTGACAAGTGCCTAAGCCAGAAATTGAGCTGAGGTTTCAAACTCCCCAGTATGGGGATCTTTCCACTAAGCCCTATCACCTGTGTGAATAATACTCATCCATACAGGCTTCAGCTGGTGGGTTAGATGGGGCAAGAGAGCAAATAAGCTTTTGTTGACTTCAAATCTCTGTCATATTGTCTTCTTGTCAGGTTTTTTTTTTCCAATTTGTCTCCACAGTTGACCTTTGAGATTGCCAGGAAGAACTGACCGGAGTGTTTTCACCATCTAGTACAACAAGAGCAATTAATGTTTATAACATCTTATTAATGGTTGTGTCCTGGTTTTTCAGATTAACTGTTGGAAATGGAGTTCCAAATATCACAGTCCCATTTACAAGTCAATGAAATTATTTGTTCCTACAAATATAATGTAGTTTAAAATGCAGTTGTGCTACTGGCAGGCTTACATAAGCGCAAAGCAGACGCTCAGTTGTCAAGAAACTTCTAGCTTAAGCTGCTTATACATTATATGAATATTTCTACATGTTGTGTGCATACATATAGTAAATCCAGCAAACCATTTTTATGTGCATGCAGATTACTGACAAAAAATAAACATCGTAATTCAAGATTATAACAGGTGACCCTTAAACCATTCCAGAAATCAAACAGCAGCATCTCTCCTACTGTTGCCTTCTTGTTTGGTTCAATTCTGAGTTACAAATAAGAGCTTAAATTTCCTATCAAGCAAATGCAAATTTTGATACTTAAAATGTGGGTTTTATATCTTTCTGATTTTCTAAATCAAAATCTATTTTCTATTATTAAACTATTCTGAAACTTTATTTTGATTTTTAAATAAGGACACCTCTGTGGTTATTCTATGACCAGAAGCTCTGAGAGCTGCTGATTTTGAGCTCTTGTAGACTCTTGTGCGTTCTGGGGGGCGTTGCTTCCTTTTGTTAGTGAAAAGCACCCTTAAAGATGAAAACTTGAACAGTCCACAAACTCCATGTAAGTCATTATCCTGAATGTTTTACTTTCATAGTTGTAATAGAGAGGGGGGAAACCTGCAACAGGAAACTTCTGTGCTTGGAAGAAAACTGCATGATTTATAGCAGATGTCAGCAATTTATAAATGCAAATTAGAGTAACATATAAATAGTGACTGTATAGCACTTGCATTTTTATTACTTTGTGTATGACCTTTTTCAGAGTAGCAATTATTTTCCATTAATTCAGTTCAATTGGAAAAAACAATGCTTAATGGACTTTGAGTCTTGGGTCACTGGTGATAGAATTAGACAGTTTTCAGATTTATCTAATTGCTGTCATATGCAGCTCCATAATTTGTCACAGCAGCTTATTTCTGGTGGACTTTCACCAGTCACCTCTTCTGTGTTTTCCTTGAGCTGTGTGGTAAAACTGTGATCCAGGACTCCGAGGTGACTTGCAGAGCTGGCTTATGGCTCGGCAGGAAAGCAGCTGCCTGTCTTTGACCAGTGAAACTGTGGGCTAACACTGGTCCCTCTCCTTCGCTGAAGATCACAGGTACTTTAGCAACCTCCCGTAACCTCCACGTTCCTGAATATTTGATGGCTGCTTTGTGTTCTTCCATGTCAGTTATGGTTCTGGCATAAATGCACACGTTCTTTAATCCATTTGACAGGACCAAATTTAGAAGAGGGGAAGGAAGCAGAAGGATGTAACCAAATGCAAAGTGACCTGTAGCGATTAAAGCAGGGGATGCTGCAGGCAACGTAGGGAAATGTAGTCCTGATAAATGATTGATCTTTATGACTAGAGAAATGAAACAAACAACATAGTCTTAAGACCATGTGTGGAAGTAAAGTGTGACTTAAAGGAAGTAACACAGGCTTAACTAACCTGTGATACATGTTGTACAAAAGCATGTTTATTTTCACATTTTCTTCTTTATTCTGTGCTTGTATTACTTTGTCTACTCTTTTTGTCAGTAGTATCATATATTTCTGTATCTGAGGCAGACATCAAAGTCCCAGGTATGTGCATTTTGCGGGAATCTTAGGATTCTGTTAAGACTTAGAAGGAAAAGGGGAATTAACTTTGAAGGAGTTGCTCATCCACTCCACCCCTTTTTCCCAACTCTTCTCCTTCCTCCTCCGATGGAAGTTTCTTTTTTTGTTACAAATGTGTCAGAAAGCAAGGGCGGGCTGGTTTCCTCTCTATTTCGTAGTACAGTATGACAGTATAAATTCACTTCATCAGTAAGCATATTTCTATATGTTTGCTTTTTACAGGGAATGCTACATCAGAAAACACTGGTGGCAAATAGCTTCTTCAGCTGTCGCAGGAAAATTCAAAGAAATCTGCCAGAGAGAGAGAGGAATTTGGGGGGTTCTTCAAGAAATTTTCTAGATATTGTGATATAGCAGTAAAAAAAAGGCTGAATATATTCAACCAACAAAGTCGACAGTATACTCTTAATGTGGGTACTTTTCAAATTCTTTAATATATAAAGACATTATCTGTAGTTATTGAATGGGAAAGATAATCAGCAAGAAATTCCTTTCCTACAAGCTACACAGAAAAACAAAAATTACCTTACCTGTATCATTTATGTAAATTCTCATATCATTCTAAATTAAAACATCCAAAACTTACGCAGATAGCATAGGAGAAGTTTGAATTTTCTTCTTGTAAGAAAGTCTGAGTAAAGTACGGTTCTTGTTTGAGCTAGCTTGAGAGTTCAATGTTGCAACTGATATTGAGGCCCAATTTATTAGTTACTGACAGTATACAAAGACAAAGATTGTAGTTTAAATTGGAGAGTGAAAAAGCACCCTCATTTATTCAGTAACTTCTCAGGTTTGTGTGAAGCTCCTGAAAAAGTCCTGAGAATGGGTCTAAGCTGAGGGAAGTTAAAGGCTATATTCAGACTGAGCATTATGTAGGAGATTCTCTTGGGGAAAGAGTCCTGTCAAAAATTAAACAGATGATCTTCTCAACTTTACAATACTTGCTTCTCATTTAATATTGTACTAATGTGTTAATATTAGTTAGCACGTGATAGTGTAGTTAGAAGGCAGAATGTTCTATTCCTTTTTGACATGTATGTAAGTTCAAAGTTTCTTTTACCACTTGTTACAGAGAATCTCATTCATTTATCAGGTTTATGCATTTGAGAGTTATTTGTCAAAACTGATCTCACCCTACATCATTTGGTTAAGGTTGATTGCACATGTCAGATTAGAAAGAATGGTAAATATTCTTTTTAGACAAGTAACATTGATTGGTGGCATTTTCTCTTTTACGTAGATTTATATGAACATGTTGTCTTGTCATCTAGGTTCAATAAAGGGCTGTTCTCAATCCCCAATTTAGCTAACACCACTGTACCTAACAGCTCTGAATTAATGTGATTTGTCACCAGCAATAGGCCACAGTGATAACCAGAACAAGCTGCTACATCTTATTCTGACTGATCTATGAAACAGCATTGCCCATTTATTCTTTTGCACAACATAATAAACAGTCCCTGGGCTTCTACTTTCATGGCAGATATTGAGCAGCTGAAACCTTCATTAATTTACACAATGGTTTATCTTTTCTCCAGTTGACTTCAGGGGCAACTCAGGAAGCTGTACCATAAAAATTAATGGGTTCAAACATATTGAAGTGTCACACAACAGAGCAAACAGTGCATACTTTGCCATTAATGTTAGTCACAATTAGAAGGTGATTGGGGCACTTGCTGTACAAAAATACATGTACTGTATTAGTGTATAAAGGGAATGGTTTGCCATAGTACAATGTCATAGATGTATTCCAGCCATTTCCAGGAAAATGGACTAGAGAAAGGATTTTTCCCTCAAACCAGAACTTCTAAATGCTTATACTGTTCTTCTGGGTTCCTGTTTTTTGATCACTGAGTAGAAGAGTGTACGTTATGTTAATGGCATTTCACCTGTTGCATGGTCAAATTGTGTCAGTTGTTCTCTTGAATATACTTAATTATCAGCCAGCCACCTGCACTATCTCTTAGTATATCTGAAAGTTTCTGTATTGACCCTGTATTACCAGATGGTTTTAGGTTCAGTGAAGACAATACTGTTGCATGGTAACTGTCTGAAGGAGGTATTTCAGTGGCCACAAGAGCGGTTCCTCAAACCTTCAGCTTCCTTTGTGTTGCCTGAGGGTTTTCAAATATGAGCAGCATCTGGGCTGGTCTGTAAGTCCGCTGCCTGTGCCAACTTGTGAAGGGTGCTACAGGTGTGGAGGTGCATGTCTTGTTAAATGCATCTGTGTATCAGATCAGGAGATTATGACATCTGCTTTGTTAACATAAAACGGACATGGGATAGGAAGGGACAGTAATGACACTGTAAACCAGCCATGTGATCAACTCAGAAAAAGGGTTAAACACCTGTGATAGATGCAGCTGAGAGGGACAATGTTTATGATATATGTCTTTTCCTCAAAGATCCTTCTGATCCAAGTATCTACCAAAGGTAGATCTACCAAAGGGAGCATCTGCAGGCAATAGCCACTTTATTTGCTATCTCACCATAGTAATTCTTCTGAGAGGTATTTGTTACAACCTTTTATTTCTTGTTGATTTACATATTCATGGAGGTTCCTGGGGTGAAGTTGGAATAAATTGTCACTGCCATATGTGTGAAGTGAAAAGTATATGTCTGCACTCTTTATTTTTTATTTCTCAGTTAGATGTGTGCTTCCTTCCTGCAAAAGAAAGCAAGCCTTAAGAACACATGCTTGTCTGTCTTTCGAAGTCTCTAGAATTAGCTTGTCATGAAATGTAAAACTAATGTGTAGTTGTAAAAACCACTGCCAGCATTTTCCTCACTAGTCGTTGATGGCTAAGTAGATTTAGAAATGAAAGGGGTTATTATAAAGTGATTACTGAATAGCTAGGTATGTCATTTCAAACAAGCAACTAAAATCTATGTTGCAGATTCAGAACGTAATCTTGTTTGTATCATTCATACTTAAAATCTGATTTTGATTGTGGAGGAGTAATCATGTAATGTAGGTAATTTGACAAAAATATATCGAATGATGTTTTTCTTTCATTCCTTATTTAAATGTATTAGAATTTAAATGACTCACCATTCAGAGCATACCTATAAAATGACAACAACATAAATATTAGATTCAATTTTGTTGGTTCAGATTTAAATTTTACTATAAAGTGAAAAATTCTCATCAGCTATCTCATGAAAGAAAACATTGTATAGAAACTAATATACAAAAAATACTAGTAACTTTGCAGGGTGTTATTGATGATTAAAAGGGTGTTATTGATGATTAGACCAATATATTTTGCAACTGTGAATGTCAGCCTGAAGACATACGCCCCATGGGATGAATTGGAGAATAGGAGGTGAAAAAGCGAAGGAAGCTGTCTCATGCAGGATTATATCTCTCAGTCATGTTTCTGTATCCAGTGCTTGTAATGATACATTACTAAAAGCTTAAATCAAATGCCTCATCTGGTTTCATGCAGCAGCTACACTTATTTTTTGTAAGAGGTGAGCTGATGCCTTGGATACATATTAGAACGTGCTTTCAGTGAATCTTCTATAATTGGCTAAACATCGTGGCTCTTTCCCAATAATTCCTGTATTTTTAGCTTGTGTTTCAGCTAGAAATATCACAAAAAGAATTCTCCGACTGATAAACTGATACTGGTACTTACAATCCTTCCTGGAAACAGTAGGCCTCTACTGTATCTCACATTTGAATGTAAGAAGTGAGTAAGGATTGCAACTGGCTCATTTTAAGAATGTGGCCTCCTCTTTTTACTGATGTGAACTGCGAGTATGTATTTTACTGTTTTCTGAGCTCCCGCATTTTGGAACTAACCAGTTCCAAACTGAACTAACTAACAAAGTACAGAAAAACCTGTTGAGTGCTATGTTCTACTGGATTAAAAATGAGACTGAGAATTAGGATTCCACAGCTTTCTCTGATGCTTTCTAACCTTCAGCAGATAATTAATTTCTTTTGAGCTTCAGTTTCTTTGCATATAAACTAAAACAAATGCTGTTATCATACCTCATACAGATACATAAGGTTTAACTATACAATACTTCTGAAGTAGATGTTAAAACAAAATCAGTGGAAGTAGGATCGTGGTTCCAAGGTGAAGAAGAATGGTGTTAGCTATAGTCTTACTGACAACAGGATAGTTTGGGAGATGCTAGCTTTTGTCGTTTGCCCAGTGGGCTGCTGGCGTCTCTTGAAGCCCATGCCATAAGCGAGAATTTTCCAGTTCTCAGGTGCTGGGACATGGTTTAGTCTAGACATAGAAAACTATCTATGGTGGTGATGTTGCCCTGAGATGTGGTTTTTTGTACTTAAGTCTTGTCCTGTTGACACCTTCCCTCCATTGTGATACTGTGGATGCTGATCACATTAGTAAAGGTACTGGGGCAAACATATGCAGGAAGCTTATTTGCACCTCTCAGTCCTCTTAAGCCTGCAATAACTTAGAAGGTTGCAGAAGGGATCCCCACAGGTTACTGCTCAGAGTTAGCATCCCTATAACTTCAAGGTGCATACACCCTTGTGTATCTTCCTTCACTGGCATTTTGACTGTGGAAGGAATATTAATATAATTAAAAATAATATCATTTAAAAAAAGCCATTTCTTCCAGAATTTGCTCAAAGAAAAACAGGCATTGTCTAGTTTTCAACATACATATATATATATAAAACTGATTATTCTTTCCTCTTTTGGACTGACTATCATTTCAGTTTTGCTGTCTCATAGTTCTTTCTCTCATTAGTGCTGAAGCTCTGCAGGGTTTGCATCCCAACATTATTTAAAGTGTCAGGGAGTACGTTTAGAAGACTGATAGAAGTGCTGCTTTTCTGTGGGAGGCATCTATTTTTGCAGAAGGAGGGATATGTTCTTTTGAAAATGCTATTAGCAAGTAACTTGGAAAGACTGGTAAGAATTTTAAATAACGTCACTTGAAATGTTTCCAGGAGATGCTGGATATCTTCTGTGGTCATTTGCTTTTACCTAAATAATCTTAGTAACTGTTGCTATCAATTTCCATGGCTGCTCCATGAAAGGAAGTAGTGATATCCCAGATGAAACCAGTGTTTCAAGTTTTTTACAAATATACGATTGTTCTTTGCTGCTTTTAACATTTTTGCTTGCTGCCACAACGTGCTGTGTTCTTAGATATGTAACATGACCAACTTCTAATGTGTGCCTCTTTGCACCAAGGGTTGTGTCTGGATCTTTGACAGTTTTGTGCAGACCAGCAGCTTGGTCTTTGGTTACACTTTAAAATGACTGTGACATCAGCAACATCATATTAGAATTTTGATTTTGCTTATTTTATTAATCATTTGTCCCTTTGTTTCTTTGTCTTCTCTTTGTATGATTCCTTTCTTTCATAACCCAAATAATGGACAGTAAAGTGCCCCTTTTCTTCCACTAGTCCTAACTACAAAGCAGTTCTTTATATTAACAAATTTGACTGCTCCTTTGGATTTGAGATGCAGCTGTGTAAAACCAATGTGTTTCTATTGACCAAAATAAAAATGTGTTAAAAAGCTGTGAAATTACACCACCCAAAATCTTGCCCATTGTTTCTTTCCTTGCTACACTCTGCAGTTTCGGGTAAATTGGAATTCAAAAAACCCTGATCTGTTACCAGATTTGATAAATCATGTGGTATTTTGAGCAAAGAAAAGCTCTTTTTGAACTTCAATCTGTTGTTGAAGAACTCAGACAAAGAATAATTACAGTATAAAAATCACTCCATCACAGTTGATATGATCTTTCACAAAACTGTCTGACCAAGTCTGCAAACAACCTCAAATTGCAGTCATGTACAGATTTGATATCAAATCAGTTCAAATAAGGACAAGCCAAATAAGTAAAATATTTTACCTACTTTCTTGTTTGGTGTTGACTATAGACGTACAAATCTTGAGATTTATTTTCTAAAAGCAAACCAAACATTGTTACTTTGGTAGCAACTGGCTCATGGGGTATATAGTCTGTTCCCCAATAGATGAAATGATATTTCACCCCCATAGATGAAATGGTATTTCATTACCTCATGATCTGTGCCCCTGAGGCATAACATAATATCTAGATTACCAAGGAGCAGCAGAGTATCTCTTCATCTGGAGAACTGTAGAGCGAGTAGAGAAATCTGGCCTTATAACCTCTACAGGTGGGTTTTTACCAAGTGAGGAGAAACATGGATTAAATATGGTGGGCATAAATATACATAATATATAAACTAATATCCATTGTTAAAAATGTTTAAGTGTTTAATGTTGTCATTTCTCTTCAGGGAAAAGCGAACTACTCCCCATGTCTCCTCCTCAGCTCTTCTGTTTAGCTCTTCCCTGGAATGTCCTTCTGATTCACTAAAGTTCACTGACAGCCTGGTCACTTTTACCAGTGCTGATAAACTCTTAAAGCGTGTGTTTGACTTAAAACACAAGTAGCCTTGTTTGAAGCAAAGCCCATGTTTTTAATTGTCTGCTGAATCAGATGTGGCTCTGGTGTGATGGATGATCTAGTGTGTTGGAATCAAGGCTACAGTTCGTATGTGCTTATGGTCTCCACTGTAGTATGCAAGTTCCTTTGCCAGGTGTTCATGAAATTATATGCAACACTCTCTGATACTGTTGCTAGAGCACTGTGACTCCCACTTTACTCAGAGGGAATTGATGTGAAAAGATGTTTAGTAATTTGAACAAGACTACTTAGGCAATCTGTGACAAAGCCTGTACACTTAAATATCATTAGTTAAATTTTGTGTTTAAAAGAGCTGTAGTAGATAATATCTTCAATCTCAGATGATTTTAGTTTCATCTTAAATTTCCACATTTTCTTGTTCTCTTGATCCTTTACTTCTTTACAAGGACAATAGAGTCCAATCCTGAATTTAAATCAAGAGTTGTGATTACACAACCAAAACACACTAATAGTTTGCCTAAACAAGGCGTAAATTTTTCTTTCCTATTATTTAGATGTCTTTCAAATAGTACCTAAAACATACCAGATGTCTTCAGCTACTGGAGTACCATGGAGTGGCAGAAAATCGCCATGCTGTTCCTTTCTTCACCTCTCATTTCAGTAGGTTTGTGGTGAATAGACAAAACTTCCAGTATGAGTTTTCCTCCTAAACCCAAGTTTTGATGATCAATGATAGGATGCTAAAAATACACCTAAATGTCTCTGTGATTCTGAAATTGAGTTTCTGAAAAAGCATTGTACTTGTGGTAAGAGGTAAAGTGTGAAGTTCCAGAGAAATGAGCTGTGAATTGCAGCTGCAATGGAAATTGATCCTGTCTGTCAGTCTCTGCTCCGTATTCTCAGGAAAACAGAGCGGAGCAGAGAAGGATCCACCGCTTAAATGGGATGCTAAAATGCCAGGGGCTAGAACCGGGCTTGCTGGTCCCTGAGGTCAGAGCTGCAACTGTCAGACTTCACTGCTTCATACCCTGCTGAAGCTGGCAGGAGACCAGTATGAGAAATGCTGCAGGCGCCAGCAGGGGAATTGGTAAGAACTACCTGGCTAAGCTTCAGGCATGACAGGCGGTGCGCACCTTTGGGAGGAAAACGTCTTCTCTTATGAGTTGGTAGGCCTTATTTTCCCCATTCGCCTCGTCATTTGTACCAGTGAGGTGTAAGAAAATAGCTGGAATACTGAGGAACAACAGAGGCTCAGTTCATCTAGAGAAGTGTAGAGTGAGTGGAGAGGTCTGACTGTGTAACCTCTCTGCAGGTGGGCCTTTGCAAAGTCGGGAAAAAACAAAGGTTCAGCAGATAGCTGTTGTGGAATGAGGTGTACATGTTCCATATAATATAATTGTTATGGCATATTAATTTCGTTATTCATCTTCTACTCTAAAAAATGTGATTTCAGTTGTGATTAGCACTAAGAAATGACACTTCTCTATGTAGCTATCCCTTACCTGGTGCAGGGTAGCAACAGCAGACCATTGCTAGGGTAACAAGCTTCAAGTACTACATGAATAGTTAGTGCAAGTGTCATTACTTAAAGTTGGGAGCTTACCATGGGAAGGTGATAAAAAGATCCTGTAGAAAACAAAGTCAACTAAATGAAGTCCTCATGCTGTGGTAATTAATTCATCTTTCCCTTTTTAACCATAGTCATTAGCTGTCATTCTTTTTCTGTTGCTTAACAGTTTTCTTCCCCAAGTATCCTGCATTCTTCATCATGAAGAGCATATACTTTCTAGTGTATTGGAAGTGATGTACTGTACTCTCAGAACCATATCACATTAAATATTTCCTCTGGGGTATAGAACAATACCTCCAGAGAAGCTCAGTACTAACTTGATCAAATGGAAACTTCTTTTTCTGTCTTTTGTTGCAATAACACCTATTTTTCATGGCTGTTTTGAGCCACATGTTTTTTTAATCCAAAAATTCCATTGCTACCTTATCCTTTTTTTCTGGTTAAAAGTAGACATGTTTCCCTTTATCTCTTTCCTACTTACTGTATGAATTAACTGAATTTAAACAAAAAATTGACATGCACTTGAAGCATATAGATCTGTTATGACTGAGAACTCAACTGTATAGAGCAGATAAGAATTGATATCCCCAGGTCTGTAATGAAGTCATGTCTGATAAATGAAACAAGTGAGTTATTGGGAAAAAAAATAAAGTAAATAAAGTAGTGGTACTTCAGGAATTTTTGATGAAAGAAATAATAAAGAGTCATCTATTCCACTAAACATGTCTATGTAGAGAATTTTGAAGTGAGGTTGAGAACACAAAGTGGGCAAATTCTTTGGGGTACAGGCCTGTATCTTCAGAGTCTTTTTCATGGACAAACCTCTCTGGAATACTCAACCTCACTTTCTCAGTGGACATCCCCCATAAACCATTGGTTATCCCATCTGGTGTATCATATAAGATCTTGCTCTATTTTTCCTCATATGTCTTACTCTGCTCTGTCACAGGGTTTCTTATATCCTACCTTTCCCTTTCTTTTCACTAAGTGCTGTCATTGACTGGTTGACACCTTAACTAATTGACATACATGCTTACCCCACAAAGGGGTCATTAGAGCCCTATCAGTTGCATAAACTCTGAATGAATGGTAAGGAAAAAACAGATATGAGCTGCATAGTTATCTGATACTGTAGATTACAGAATCAAGTCAGGAACCAAAGCAACTAGGGTATTTTCCTTGTCTGATGAGCTTTATCCTGTGAATATCAACAAAAGCTGTATTGTCTCCCTCTTTTACAATCTAATCTCTTTTTTCCCTTGCCTGTTTTGTTAGAAGTGAAAATGTACCTGTCATTCTCATAGCAATGACTTCAAGATTTAACTAGAGGGCTAACTTGTACTTTTTATTAAGGTAACGTGACATAAGAAAATCTCCCTCCTGGGCAGAAATCTTGGATAGGTTTTGATCCAGTTTTTTTGTACAGCCACTCGATTTCCATTTTAAAATGCTACGATTTAGTTTTACGTCTCTAATAAAATGATTTCTCAGCTCCCCTGTGAATTTTCTGATGTGCCTACTATGGAACTAAGCAGACTGTTCCATATTCTTTCAGCTAGGAATATTGTTCAACTGCTTAACGTTGTATGTCAGGGTCACCTCAATTTTGTTGATTTTCTAGTCCGATTTTGCCCATTCAGATAGCATTACAGGTACACGATACCCATCAAATGTCCTTTGTTATTCATAGACTCACCTAAATGAAGAAGTACTTAGAAGCTGGTATGAAACCAAAAAAGCGACAACTCCTTTTTCATGAAATTTATGTCTGAATTATGTAGAAGTAAATGCTTAAGAAAGACATGAAACTCTTAGGACTTGCCAGTCTTTGAGGTGTGTTTGTCATTAATCATAATTGTTGTAGCAATAGAAAGTATCCCAAACACTAGGATTCTTAGCTGCGGTATTTGAGTGTGGTAGCAGGTAAATGGGTCTATCGTGATTTGTCCTTGGTGAGGACGCTTTTGTCAGTCAGTCTAGTCACTAGAAGGGAGACTAGGATTAGATCTGTTAATGAATTTGGTTTGCTTTGCCATTTTGTTGCCAATTGGCAAGTATTCTGTATTGCTGATCAACACTGCTGGGTAGTGGCAATTAATTAAAAAAAAAAAAAAAGCTGGAGGATTAGAAAGGGAAAAAAATGCCCTGCTTTGTAGATGTTAGAGAGAACAAGCAATTTCTTAACACCTTTTCTTCAAGGAGTTAAGATGAATAACATCTTTGAACAAATATTTCAAGCATGCAGGGATTTTATTAAAAAGTAAAAAGATGAAATCCTGTGTAAATTGTTTAGAACATTCCTAGTGAAGACATGTTGATTAATAAACATAAAAGAGGGAAGATGCATATTAATTTGTTTACATATAAGAGGCTTCTAGCTCATTAAAAGTCTTCTAAGTATTTAACTAGTGAAGCAGTGGATAAAACCAGACATTGTCTTTAATCTTGCTGAGGGCTCCTATATGAAAAAAAAAACCCATATTATTGCTAAATATATTTAATAGCTCTATTAATGACAGTGTTTTGAAAATATAGGGTATGTATCAACTCAGTGGTTTTGCTGTAATGCGGTGGATATTTAGGTTCACTTTTCTGTCTGAATTGCTGGGACCAGTAGGACTGAAGAAAATTTAACTTAATCAACCACAGTCTTTGGTTCTTGTATATAGAGAGCCATAAGTTCTTGGGTATGATTTTATTAGATGTGATTTATGGCTGGTTGTCAATGGGAGATCCCTAGGAAAGCACAGATGCAGTAGGATATTGGCTGATGTGCCTCCTGTCGTTTTCTTTTGATTTTTTTTGCTAAACCACTACAAAAAAAAATTAGGTATTTGCACTGTTTATTTCAGATGTGGTTTAAAAAAAAAAAAAGCTCTTAACAGCTAATGTTTATGGAAAAAGAACCCTATGGACTATTTTAAAGGAATTGGAATATTAACTTTTATGTCCTGACCAAATGGAGATTGAGTAATTGCATTCAGTATAACTTAAATGAATAAGAAACAGCTGAAGAACCACCTAACACTTTTTTTTTTTTTTGGTATAAATGGTCCTGGGAGAAAATCACCATGTATTTGGAAGTTTTCTCTAAAAGTACCTTTTCTTTTTAGATACTTGTTTTGTGAAGTTTTTTGCTCTAAAAGTATTAACAAAAAATTATTTGTAAAAAAATTATTTATTTTTTGCAATCAACAGGTAGGTAAAATGTAAAACTGTATCATGCACTTGGAATTTAAGCATAAAAACTTTCTGGTACTTTGCTCTTCATTTTCAAAGACACTTCTCCTTCTTGTTCACACTGTTTTTTCCTGATTTTTCAGAGACCTGTACTTTTATTGTCATTTGCACTATGAAACATAAAGCAAATAATTTCTGTTTCTGCTTATATGTCGTATTTACAGAACTGTATAACTTCTTATTACTCATATTACTTATATGAATAAATGATCATACCAGAATTATGTTGGTAATTTTGCAGATCCAATGCGTGGGCCACGAAAACTAGAGGTTGTGGAGATCAAATCTAGACAAATCACTATTTGCTGGGAGCCTTTTGGATATAATGTCACACGTTGCCATCGATACAACCTCACAGTCCATTACCGTTACCAGGCTGGAGGACAAGAGCAAGTGAGAGAAGAAGTAAGCTGGGATACTGAAAGTTCACATCCCCAGCACACAATTACTAATCTATCACCATACACAAATGTCAGCATCAAATTAGTACTAATGAATCCCGAAGGACGAAAAGAAAGCCAAGAACTTGTAGTACAAACTGATGAAGATGGTGAGTTTTTGTATTTACATGTACATATACATTGTACATGCATACTAACTGACAGTTAATACACCTTTCTATGTAAGTGCATGATCTACTTTCACTAAAATCCGTAACAGATTTTCCACTAACTTCACCAATTTTAAGGCAGTAAAGGGTCTGTTAAAAGTGTTACAATGATCTTTTACGTAACCCATAGCATCACACATCATATAGTCATTTCTTCATTAAACTCATAACTCGTGCTTGAACTGTGTTCTGCCTCTTAAAAGTTCCAGTATCAGTTTGAAGAAATTTTACATGACAGTCCACAGTATCCTCATGTAAGCTTTTCTATTGAGCGATATGCTTAACATTAAATATTTGTTCTTGATTTGTGGTTTCAATTTCTCTAGCTGTGGCATTCCAACCACTGGATACTGTTAGTTGCTTATTCAGACAATATATTACATATACAGACACTGAAATATATAGATATTCCCTTCCTTTTAGTAATTTTCAGCTAACATGGAGTTTTCAGATCTCATTTTTTTTTATTTTGAGCAATAATGTAACTTGTGAGTGTCCTTTTTGAAGCATGGACAGCAGAATTGGCTACTGCATCTCTGTAATGCTCTAATAATGTTGCATGAAGAGGTTATACTATCCTCCTAAGTCCTTGATGATATTATTGTGATTATACATGCAGAGAGTTTACTGGAGCTCTCTTAGCTACAGTACCAAATGTAATGTACCAGATACAGTACCAAAATTCCTTGTTGAATTTGTCATGCACCAGGAATCAGTTTCACCCTTTCAGAAGACTCTTTTCTGAGGTGTAGCCCCCTAGTGCCCTCTGCAAGTGTACTTTAGTTTTTTTGACCTTGCCTTTAGCCATTTTAAAATGCATACCGTTCACAGAAACCTTACCAAATGGCTAATATTGCCTCATATAACAGATCTGTCCTTCTCCCATTTTTATCATATGCAAGCTGAGCAGGAATAGCTTTACGTTTTCTTCCAGATCAATGATAGATTTACTGCAAACATGCTCGAAAGATATCTAGAAAGAACTTCAGCAGTGATGAGTTCCACTTACAATAAACACTTAAAGTCGGTCATTTAAACCTATTAAATCATTGAATATACGCTATATTGGTTTTGTGTAGTGCTAATTTCTAATAAAAATATATGAGGGAATAAATTAAACAATTTAGGAATGTGTAGTCACTAATGCAACAGATTGACAAAGCATAGCTAACAAAAAATTGTTTAATTAGAATTAATTTTGCTGTCATCCTCTAATTTTGATTCATTTCAATTGTAGGATGACAAAGCTAAAGTCTGTTATCTGGTCTGTTTATGTATTTTCTCTAAAATTTTATGTAATAGTTTCTTGCTCCTGACCCTCTGGAACTTTATATTATTCCAAGACCTATATTAAAAAACAGCATCAGTGGTTGAGAGAATACCTTGGTCAAAAATTATAACTTTGTAGTATACCATGCACTTCCAGTAAAGTACATACATCTGGATGTAACACAACAGGGTATACTGACCCGAATAATCATCATAATTTTTCAAATCACACAATCATGTAGGTTGCAGGGGACCTCCAGAGCTCATTTAGTCTAATGTTTTGGTCAGAACAGATAGAGTGAGAGCAGATTGCTCAAGGTTTTGTACGGTTGAGTTTTGAGTACCTCCAAAGATGGATGTCCTACAGACTCTCCAGGTAACTTCTGCCAGTGTTTGACCTCCCTCATGGCATAACTGCTCAGTTCATGGCCTTCAGATAAGATTTTTTTTATGCAACATGTGACTGTCTTTACAAGCTAACTATTCTAGTTCAGTTTGTTGAAAGTATACCTTGTTATTTCAGTGCTTGTCCATTTTCATATGTGAATGTTTAATGTGTTTTACAATATGAGACAGTAACACTATTGATAAGAAGGTGTCACAGGTATTATTTACAAGAACTTATAGTTGAGATATCGCCTAATTCCTTATAAAAAGCTGATTTGTCCTTTATTTTCATCAATAGTGTTTTATGGGAAAAGTGTGATGCTCACTAATTCCTTTTTACACCGAAGGTGACATATATGTTTCCATAATGGCACCGTCTTGTTAAATTAGTCATTCTCCTCCTAAGCTACCCTGGTCTTTGCTTCAGTCTTGGGGAAGTAATAGTGGGATGGCTTTTATGCCTCAACAGTGCAAATATTAAGCAGAGTGTCTCCTTCTGAAATTTTTCTCGAAACATCATTTTTTTCCTTTTTTTATCCGTTAGTCCCGAGTGCTGTGCCACTTGAATCCATTCAAGGGAGCACCTTTGAAGAGAAGATTTTTCTTCAGTGGAGAGAGCCAGCGCAAACATATGGTGTGATTACTTTGTATGAGGTACCGAGCATTTTGCCATGTTTTAATTTTTATGTATAGTTTTGATTTTCAGAAGTGCATAATTAGTAGGAAAATTATTTTTTTTTCCAGTTTATGTAAAATGAATCTTTCTTTTGAAGATAGTAGCACTTACAAAGTAATAAAATCAAATATATAAAGTAGGAGTGAATTGTGCAGGACCCAAAATGTTCCTGGGTTGTGAGCTTTAAGAAAACTGCTATTTTTAGAACCATGTGATATAGCATTCTATCTAGTAATGTGGATTCAAATATTTAAAAGATTGAGAGACAGCTCTTAGTGAATTTTTGAAAAAATAGGAGACATAACACAGTGGTGACAGTCAACATCACATTTAGATAAGACTCATTACAGGAAGCCTATTGTAATAGAAACAAGCAGGCATAATTAAAAAAAAAATCTAGCATTTTTAAAATGCAAATTCAACAAAATTGTATGTTGTTAGATGTCTAAAAATCACTGCTTTTCGTCATGTGGAACCTCTGCCTGAATACCTTTTAGAAAAATTGACAAAAGACTGCACAGATTAAGCTGTCAGACAGTAATCACTGTTAAGCTTCTTACCTGACCTTACTACAAAATTGGTATTGAAATGCTTTGTTTAAAAAAAACACCTAAATGAGATACAGTGTAAAAGAAAAGTTAAATTGAATGGTAACCTACTGATACTGTTTTGAAAACTATTTTATTGTAAGAGGATAAAATGTTATGAAAAAGCATGAATTGATTTTTTATAAAGCTAACTACTTTCCAACTAGTTCAACAGTTGCCTACCTTCAGGGATCAGACATTAGTGAATAGGTTAATATTTTTATTGATGTTAGGCTTTATGTATGTAGGAACACACATTGGTGAATCATCTTTATACTTAGGAACATGCATGCATGTCTAATTGCATTGCTGAGCAGTATATACACTGTTGTCGTGGTTTAATCCCAGCCAGCGATGAGGACCACTCAGCTGCTTGCTCACACCCCTCAGTTGGGATGAGGGAGATAATCGGAAGAGTAAAAGTGAAGAAAAACTCATGGGTTGAGATGAAGACAGTTTAATAAGAAAGAAAAAGCCACGCACACACGCAAAACAAAACAAGGAATTCATTCACCACTTCCAATGGGCAGGCATCTCCAGGAAAACAGAACTCCATTACACATAATGGTTACTTGGGAAGACAATACGCCATCACTCCGAAAGTCTCCCCTTCTTTCTTCTTCCTCCATGTTTATATATTGAGCATGACATCACATGGTACGGAATATCCGTTTGGTCAGCTGGGGTCAGTTGTCCTGGCCATGTCTTCTCCCAGGTTTTTGTGCGTTCCCAGCCTACTCGCTGGCGAGGCAGTGTGAGGAGCAGAAAAGGCCTTGACTGCTAAATAACAACCACAAACATCAATGTTTTACCAACACTATTTTCATCCCAAATCCAAAACATAGCACTATATCATCTGCTAGTAAGAAACTCAACTCTGTCCCCGCTGAAACCATAGCAACTGTATACATGCAGTTCACTCTTAAATGTATGTACGTGCATAACTCCATTGTCTGAATGGGACTTGCGCAGGTGTGTTCAGAGATGAAAAAGAATAGCTTGGCCAGACTTTCTAAGGTATTCAGGACTGTGCAAGTCTCTGAACATCAAAAGAACCTAGCATTCCAACAGTGAAGAGAATATTGAGAAGAAAATAAAATACTGGTATCTCTTTATACGGTTTATGTAATACACCTCAAAGCAGAGATGGAGGGAGCACGGCAAACAGTTAAATCAGAAGCTTGATGTAATTATTTTTTAAGATACCAACAGACTGATGCAATCAAACCATCCCTTTTTTTAAGATGCCAACTTAGTCCAGTCAGGTGGCTGAATGTGAATAGACACCTAGTTGCTGAAAGTGTGTTTGTCAATACTTTTTCTGCCCTGATATTTGCTTATAAGCCTAAAATGTATCACAGAGTTTTTATAAATTTGACTGGTAAACTACCTGGAGGCCAATAAATATACATAGTAAATCCCAGGGACATTTTACCTGCTTTAAGTGTATACTTCAAGTGAAACATAAAAGTATACTTCAGGTACATTTTAGCAAACTAAAGTAGCTCACAGGATAAGATCCAGGCACGTTAGATGAAATTTAGGTACCTGTGTTTTATAGGTTGATTTAGACTGTCCATAATGTCTCAGTAGGCACCTTTCTGGCTGGTCGTTGTGCTGCCAAGGTAATGCATCCAGCACAGCTCCAAATCACCAGGGCTTGAGAAGCGTGGTGTCCAGTGCCTGCCTATGCCTTGGTGCAAGTCAAAGCTGAGACAAAGAGTCTTCTGAGCCTTGTCTGTGTGTACATCAACAATTGTGATCTAAAAAGCATAGCCACTAAAGCTGCTCTTATACAAACATACGCCGTATTTGGTAGGTTCATGAAAACCGGTGCTCATGGCATTCACCTTTCAGAGAAGGGCCTAGCAGATGAGCTCTAACCTAGTAAGGGGGAGGCCTGGACAGGGGGACATTTCAGCCTGAGGGATTCCCCAGTTCATAATAATCTGCCTGCAAGGCAGTGACTCGGGCGCAGAGCCACAGCAAGGGGTGAAGGCTCCTTCCCTTCACTTGTTACTCACCACTGGGCTCTACACAACCAGGGGTGAAAGAATTGTAGTGCTAGAAGAAAAACAAGTACAAGAGCGCCAGGTACTTGAGTCTAGAGTTGAAGATAAGCACCTTGAGTGAGGCAGAACTGCAAGTATGTAAGCATGAGTCAGACCTAGGAGGAAGGTTTCTCTTTCCAGAGCAGTTTCTTTAGCTGAGAGTTGTTTTATGTAACTTTAATTTCTTTACTGATAAAAGTTCAGATATTTGCTAGTATAATCTTCTTCTGTCTTCTGTTATAATTAGGAAAGTGAGTTGAGCAGTTTTTAAGGCCCTTTCAGTTCAATTTATGGATGAGGAGTTGTAGAGGATCTGCGTATATCTACTGCAATAATGTCAGAGTTTATCTAGATGGTATCAAAGTTTTTATTAGTAATTTTCAGCACTTTATTGATGTTATATTAGACGGGTCGTATAAAAATCAATTTTCACTAAGTCAGAGGTTTTACAAAATTGCAAGTGTTTAAGGTAATGTATAATGCAAACACTTAGATGTTTCTATGTATTGTTTTATGTGCCTTCTTAGTTATAATGATAAGGAATAAATATAGCAAAAAGAATGTCATTTATTTATATAGTAAGTGTTGGAATTATTCGCATACAAATGAAACTAAAAGTAAAAAGGGGGGGATGAATCATTTTTACTTTTTAATTTTTTAATGGATTTCTTATTTTTAAATTCTCATTACAGTGCATGGAAATTAGTAATTAATAGAAGAAATCTGGATCAAGTTTTACTGTGAACTTATATTAACATTTCTAATGAAAACTAAAAATACTGTTTGAATCAAAGAAGGGACTGAGGATACAATACACAGTCTGCATATATTACTTAACATTTTATCTCTCCTTTCCTCCAAATGAGAATCTGACCTAGGTACAATATAATAACCTGAAAACTTCCAAATTAGCAATTACAATAGCTAAGCTTTAGACTAAAATACAAGCTTTACCCACTTTCTGAAAAATTTGCCTTAAGCTGCCCTTATCATCATTTACGGATAATCTTATTCAGAGCAAAGTGTAATTTTAGTCAAGTCAGCTGGAACTGGGGGCTGTATCTTCTGTTACTCACTTATCTGTTTTTATCTGGTTGTTTTGGTTTTATTATTGTTGCTGATCAAAACCAACAGTAAGATGAATTCAAAAAATGACACTGGTAAAGCCAGCATCTTGAAAGAATTAATGAAAGCCTGAACTCATCCTTTAGAGTTGTAATCTAGCTGCCTCTAAGTCTCCATATCTATAAAAGTAATAACTCACACCAGTTATAGCTGAGTTTCTGTGTCCCTTTGTGGGATTCAGGATTTGAAGAGTATATGAGAGTAAGATAGCTTATCATAAAATGTCTGACAGTGCATACATCAGAAGGGTTTACTGGATAAAGATGCAATCTGTGTCCATCTGCTCAAGGCAGTTTATAACTTTCTTATTCTTTTGCAGATCACCTACAAAGCAGTCAGTTCCTTTGACCCAGAAATAGATTTATCCAATCAAAGTGGACGAGTCTCAAAGCTGGGAAATGAAACGCACTATCTCTTTTTTGGACTGTATCCTGGCACTACCTACTCTTTTACCATAAGAGCCAGCACAGCTAAAGGCTTTGGACCTCCGATCACAAATCAGTTCACCACCAAAATATCAGGTAGTTGATTAAAGAATAGTAGTGTTTGCTTATGATAATGACATGGGTAATTCTTTTATTGTTTGCTTCTTCTTTAGGATTTAACAAACAATAAATTGAAAAAGCAAAATACATGTTTATCCCTGAAGATGTCAAAGTGACATACATTCACATATCTGAAAAACTTCCAAGAGCTTAAATATCAGCTTGTACTTTGAAATTCCTATTCACAACTGTAACTTATCACCCAAGAAACCCTATGAATTATGTGCTTGCAGTCAGTGCCAGCTGTTATTGCAACATTTAGCATAGGGTTTTTTGGACATGAGGATGAGGGTTCCATTCAGAGCTTAGTCAGCCTTGACATGATTCTAAATTAGTACAGTAACGGTGCTGGAAAATCTTTTTAATGAGCCATGAAGAATTGAAAGTAGAGCAGAAATACTATATGTCTAGCACTCACTTAGAAAGTGTAACTAACTGCCAGCCTGCGTATGTTCCTAGCAGGCATGTGGACTAAGTGGATATGAACCTGTATTAGACAAGAACATCAGGACTAGTGGTTTTCAGATAACAGCAGCATGACTCTGTCACATCTGCAGATCTATGAACAGTATTTTAAAGCTCTAACAGAGGCAGAGGAACACTTCATTTCTCTAGCTGATGGGATGCAATACTATTGTTCCCTAAAATGCTTATGTCATTGATGACAAAATGTTTTGCAAAGTTACAGTTGGAATCCCTTTACTCTTCACTTTTCTACAATCTTCTTGGGGATTAAACTGGCAGTTGAACTATGACGCCTTGACAATATTACAGAAAATTACCTTATCTATTTGTGGTCAACTTTGCTTTTCAGAAAGGATAAAGGAAGGCATTTGGGTACAAAATATTCTTTCTCTTTTACTCTCATTCTTTGTACTTTTCCCCATCACTCATTTTCTGTCTCCACTGGAATGAAAAAAATCCCAACAAGTGTTAATCAGAAATAGAACAATTTCTTTTTTATTTTTATAGGAAAAGGCAGTTAATGCAAGGTGGAAATTATTGCCAATACAGGTCTTGGTAGAGACAAAAAAAAAAAATTGTTAATTTTCAAGTTATAAAATTATTCTTTATAGAAACTCTAAACATAATTAACACTGATCAGTAATGATGAGGTTCATTTTCCATCCCCTTTCCCATATTGAGCAGAAACTCTCTCTGTCAGAAATCAACTTCTGACATAGCAAGACTTGATAAGAGTTAGGATGACAGAATCAGCCCTTGTTAGAATGGGGAAGGAAGGAGACTATTGAGAGTGGAGGAGAATCTGGGCATTTGGCAATAGGGCTGGATGTTAAATTGTTTTTTTCTGAAGTCGATATGGCTCCAACTAAAACTCATTGAACAGATACTGCAGGCATGCTTGGGAATGAGACTAACCTCCAAGTTACCATGAAGCAGAAGAATACATTTCTTAGTATCATTGAAAAACCAGAACTGACATTTTAGCTTTTGAATATGGTACCCTCTTTGCAAGTGCTGTTGGCTTGTGATCTCACTGTAAGGCTTTAAGGCTCTTGATGTGGCCACTGCTCCCCATTTTGGAGAGATGTGAAACGAAAATGCCAAACATTAATAGATAAAAGGTTTCACTATCTTTTAGAACAGATGAGGTGGCAACAGTGCATGCAGACCAGTTTCTGAATTGAGCCATTGCATTTTAATTTGTCTGACTCGAGACTGCATTTTCATTTGAATAAAATACTCTTAATTTCCTGTCTTAAGTGTTTGAGTAGTACTATTCTGTACTGTAAATAGTTGCCATGTTTTATTCTACACTTGTGTGATTGGCATTGATGGATGAAGTGATCTACAT
>VXAK01003714.1:41098-62514 GCA_013399435.1 Arenaria interpres | reverse complement strand
CCAGAGCGGAGCAGAGGGGCAGAATCCCCCCCTCGCCCTGCTGGCCACGCTGCTGGGGATGCAGCCCAGGATGGGTTTGGCTTTCTGGGCTGCCAGCTCGTGTTGAGCTTCTCATCCACCAACACCCCCAAGTCCTTCTCCTCAGGGCTGCTCTCAATCCATTCTCCACCCAACCTGTATTTGTGCCTGGGGTTGCCGTGACCCAGGTGCAGGACCTTGCACTTGGCCTGGTGGAACTTCATACGGTTCCCACGTGTCTAGGTGCACATCAAATCACATGGTCAGACACTGACCAAGTCCACTTCCTTTACCCTGCTAACTTCCCCATCATCAACACTGGCTGCTTAACCCTTAACGCTGACAAGTACTACTCAGTTCTATCAAAATAACGTAGATTATTTCCTATTCCCTTAGGAATGGGAAAACAATCTGATTTGGGGCCAAGCATGGCAAGCAGCGATTCACGGTAACCACTTTGCTACCCCAAAGAAGCCGTGGAGCCTACTGAGCATCACACTCAACTGGCCCAAGCTACTAAAAGCTACATTTCAGGAATGCACTAGCTTCCCTGCCTTCTAAGGCAAAGGAATTTGCCCCTGACCCCCCCAAAAAGAAAGAAAGAAGTAAACTACTGGCCACTTTTCCAAAAAAACACACCTTTGGACATCTTCCTGCCTCTTTGTTACTATTCATATCGCAAAAGTCCCACGAGGTCCTGCAGAACCAAGCCTTTTACCGCACGAAGCATGAAAGAGCCTCCTGCTGAAAGAGCTTGCTGCCTAAACACACAAAAACAGGAAAGAAAAAAAAAAAAAGGAAATACTAATATTTCCCTTGTTACAGATGGGAAATAGAAATCCAGAGAGATACTGGTGGTAAAGACCAGACAGGAAGCCAGTGACAGATCTGGGAAGGGAACATCCTCAGTCTTGAGCCTATTGCCTGTTCCTTCAGTATGGAGATCACTGGTTTTCCCTTTCATGAGAAAGGGAAATGTCTTTCCTTGAAAGCCATTTATTTTACAGCTTGTAAAGTTCATCCTCAAAAATCAAAATCCACAACCTATTTGCGTGCTTCTCATTTTCCGAGGGATTCTGATGGCCCAAGGATTCTGATGTCAGGGAGCCCAAGGAATTCTCAGCTGGCACCCAAAAATTGCCCCAGAGAGGCCAGTTCCCCCCCGTTTCATTCTGAAGCAGATGTCTCATACATTACCTGCGTGTTATCAATCAACACAGATGATTCCCCTACCAGACGAGGCAGTCATTTTGCAATTACACTGAAATGAAAGATACTTCTTGCACAGGTTTCGCTAATTACCCAGGCTAAGGATAACAGAGTATTTTTCCACTGTCTCTGCCTCTCATTAATCCAAGTGCCCTCCGTGCCCCAAACCTATTGGAAAAAAACTCAACAATGGGCAATTCCTGAGCAATAGGATTAAATTACCTAGTCCAAAGAAGCAGGTTGCCTAACAGAAGTATTTGCATTATTAATAGCCATTTCCAACCACTGAACATCATCTTTGAACAAGAACCACGACTCCCTTAGTTTCTCTTGGGTCTGAAATAGCTGCAGTGCAAAAGCAACAACAGTTAACCCAGCTCATTTTCAACTTCTTTCTTTCTTTCTTGTTATAATACACGTACGTGCGATTCTAGTCCTTCAAAAGACTTCTCAGTGAAAAAGCTAATACAGAGCGGTGCGTTTCATGGAGTTGTACGGCTCTTCCATTCTCTTTTGGAATGCATCATTAGTTCTGCATAGCTGATATCTCTGCTTTATCTTCTTCAGATCCCCTTTCTGTAAACAAACTCCAGATTCCCCTCAACCCCCCAAAAAATGCCTCTTAAGACCTGATTGTTTTTCTTGAAAGGCACAATAATTTTAAAGGACTTAGCAGAGGAAAAAGCACACAAAACCCAATAATCAAATGGTAAAGGCCAAGGAGAAAGCCACAGCCAGTTACGGAAAAGGATATGTGATGCTGTTCCATTATCCTCTTGAAATGAAGAGGAAAAGCTTGCAAAATTCCATTCCAGTGCCTACAACTCTGCCTAAATCCTCCCACAGTAACAAAGCTATTACATACCGTGTGCCTTGGCATTTCCAGCCTGTTCCAAACATCTAGTGAATGGCTCAAAGTTTTCGACCCTTCAGACTAATGGATCTTGGGAGCAAATCATGGGCTGATAAGTGCAAAGAGAATCACAGAATGGTTGGAGATGGAAGGGACCTTAAAGACCATCCAGTTCCAAACCCCCTGCCCTGGGCAGAGACACCTCCCACCAGACCAGGTTGCTCCAAGCCCCATCCAGCCTGGCCTTGAACCCCTCCAGGGATGGGGCAGCCACAGCTTCTCTGGGCAACCTGGGCCAGGCTCTCACCACCCTCACAGCAAAGAAGTTCTTCCGATATCTCATCTAAATCTCCCCTCTTTCAATTTAAAACCAATACAGGCCCCTCCCCCCACCTCCATCTTTCCTGTAACCCCTTCAGGTACCGGAAGGCCATTATAAGGTCTCGCTGGAGCCTTCTCTTCTCCAGGCTGAACAACCCCTACTCTCTCAGCCTGTCTTCACAGGAGAGGAGCTCCAGCCCTCGGAGCATTTTCAAAAAAGGAAGATGATTTTCCAAAACCCAGAAGAAATCACCCTCTCTCGTCATATCCTTCTTTATTTTCCCCACTGAGCAGATCAGGTCTCCTTGCCAACCCCAACCTCTGTCACTCAGTGTCCAACCTTCTGCTCTTCTTAACTGCTGCCTTCATACAATCTGAGGTGGCTCTAGCTGTCCATAGGTGCAAATAAACCACCATAAAGATTTGATTTCTGCGAATTACTGAACTTAACCTTTGGGTAAAGGCTACCATAGAAGAGTACAGCGCAAATACAACTCCTGTCCAAGTCAGCCAAATTAGAGGAGCTCTGAAGATACCAGCGAGAAGACTTTATTGGAACATGCCAGCCACCAAAAATACAAGCCACAGGTGGACGTTATAGTTTATCTGACTTGGCTGGAAATTACACTGTTGTCGTGCAGTAGAGGTGTTCCTGGGAGGAAACCGCAGTAGATGAAGAGCTGAGCCCTACAGAAATAGATACTAGATTTTCAAGCACCAAGAATCAGATGGCAGAATGTAAATGCTATTAACGACGTAAACCTTAAAGGCCTCAAAAGGGTCTACCCTGCCTGCACAACAGAAAGGCACCTATTCATCGGAGACAACCAGGGACTGGAAGGGATGAAGAATGTACAGAGCCAGCCAAACAAACAGCAGCAGAAGATAAGGAAGAACTCCAAGTTAGCCCCGGGCAAAGGGATACGAGCATTCTTTTCTCCTTCTCCCAGCAAATAAAAATAGAAAATAGTGATATTTTAAGAGCTGTTTTTCTTTTTACCTCCTACTCCCTGTACATTTAAAAAAAACAATAGCAATAAAAAAACCACCCTTCTGATCACCGGTCCTTCAGGAAGGAGCAAATCTAACAGACTTTTTTTTTCTGGAATGCAATGTAAAAAATGGTCGAAACTTTTCAATGGTCCAAAAGAAGCACAACTACCAGTACATGCATTAGCAACTCCAGCCCATTCTAGAATTACAGAGAAGAGGGGATTTTTTTTTTCCTTAGCTAAGGCTCAGTTGTACAAGCACCTTAAATCGATTTCGTACCGCGTGGCATTCAGCAAAATTATAGTACATCAGAATGGACTGAGACTACGGAGAAGGCAGCTATTTCTTGCTGGTATTTTCTCATGATGGTGCTTTTGAGGACTCACACCAGTTTTCATTACTATGGCACGTCCCCCTTTTTGCAAGTGTTTTCCCTCAGCTACTTTTCCCTCTGGTTTTCTCTTCTGCCCTCTCATTCAACGGCTTTAAACTAAAGCAGGGGAGCAGAATGGAAGCTGGAAGCATGGGGCTGGCCAGGCAGTTTAGTTCAAGGAGTGGCGGTGTTATTACAGGGCACGGGCAGAACAAAATACTCCATGGGGTCTGCAACAACATGGAATGAGCCCAGTCCCCAAAGGATCTCCCGGAACTGGAGAAATGGGATGCCACTCCTCTGAAAGCAAGCTCTTTGGCTCACTGTCACAGCGCATCAGCGAAGGAACATCGCTCCCTCGCTTTATTAATAGAGTTATTAAAATCTGAGAGGACGTTTTCTGTTGCGAAGGCACTGTATTGTCAGAGAACACCCCTTCTGGAGGGCTCTGTTAAGCAATTAGTGAAGGAGAACTTCGGAGCCTGGTGAAAGCAAGAGGAGGAGGGATGGCCGTGGGAAACAATGATTCCATTGAAACTGAGGGCAAAACTCCGCTTCTGCAGTGGCAGCACAACCAGATCCCAAACAGATGGACAGGGAGAAGCTCCACTGCGAAGGACAGAGCTTTCAGAAGTGGTCAGTGGTTTGGGGATGCATCTGTAACAAATGTCTCGGGATGGGTATCCAAGACTCCTCAGGCAAGAAACGCCTAGAAGTTTCTGAAAACCCGGCCCTTTGAAAGCACTTCAATTGAGGCAAAAATAAATAAATAAATTAAAAATACATCTGACCCCTTCCCAAAACTTTTAGATGTCATTGAAATAAATTGTGGGATTTCTGCCTTGCTCATTCACCCCACAGTTTTAAAAGTGTTTCCAAAGTACTGCCCACGCTGGTGTTACTGGCTGCGTTCCTTCCGCAGCCTGGTCATGTAACGGACCAGGGAAAGCCAAAATGCAATTTTTTATCAGCCTGAGCGATAGAGAGGGCTTCTGTCTCTCACGTTTCCTCCTGGCAATGGGACCACAAATACTCTTTGCCACTGCAGGGGCTATTCCTTCCAACCAAGACCACGGATTCTGATTTTCTATTACAGAGCTGCCTGCAAAGGTATGTCTTGAAAACAAACATAGCTTTACCTTCAGCCTGACCTTCCCCCACACTTTTTTTTTCCCCCCAGCTTTAATTTTTTTCCCAGCATTTCAGTAAATGGCACAACTGTACTTCAGCATTTTGCACCAGGCTAGAAACAGTGGGACTGAGAGACAGAGAATAAGGAAAAGACCAACACTATCTGTAAAAGAGTTTGAGCAAGAGAGGGTATGAACTAAAAATCAGCCCGTTGGCCCATACAACCAACCACGGGAGCTTTTACTAGCGCTCAGCTTTTGACTTGCGCCATCCCACAGGAGTTTAGAGGAGGCAGCATCCCAGCTAATTAGGCAGGGGTTGCAATTAGGAAACCACGGCAAGGAAACTATCCACTGCACAAAAACCCCTCTGCTGCGTTATTTGTTTTGGACTCCTGGGCACACGAAAAGGCTCCCAGCACAGTCGTGGCGTAGCTGCTGAGAGAGCGTTACCTGCTCTGGGCGGCTGTATTTCATTTGGGATGGAGTTAAGTGTTTAAAGGCCCTCAAAAAAGCCAGCTCCCAGCTTCCAAAAGCTGAAGAGAGCTCCTCCAAGGGGAAACCTTTGTTCCCTTCGACTCACCTGGTGAAAGCTGCTGCTTACCATCCACGATTACTTAAGTCAGCTCTAATGTCTGGCTACCAGTTGGCAAGGTACAGCAGTCTGCAGACAGCTCAGGCCAGGACCATGGGTGAGTAATTTCCACCAGCTGAGAAATGTTTTCTGGCACATGGGAAGCGAGCCCAGCAACTGGGAGAAAGGACAAAGTCTTAGGAGACTGCGAAACCTTGCTCTTTTGCACTGATGGTGCAATCACGCAGTGCTGGTTGGTTTCAGCCTTTGAGAGGTTTCTCAACACTTACACAGCTCCAGCCCGTCCAAGCAAAGCATCAGACACCTCTTCCGAGGCACAACCAAGTCATGCTCAAGACAGTAATGAAAGAGAGATCGTAGAATCATGGAATAGTTTGGGTTGGAAGAGACTTTTAAAGGCCATCTAGTCCTACCCCCCTGCAATGAGCAGGGACATCTTCAACCAGATGAGGTCGCTCAGAGCCCCATCCAACCTGTCCTTGAATGTTCCCAGGGATGGGGCATCCACCACCTCTCTGGGCAACCTGGGCCAGTGTCCTACTACCCTCATCGTAAAAAAAAAAATTCTCCCTTATATCTAGTCTAAATCTTCCCTCTTTTAGTTTAAAATCATTACCCCTTCTCCTCTTTCAACGGGCCCTGCTAAAAAGTTTATCCCCATCTTTCTTGCAAGCCCCGTTTAAGTACTGAAGGGCTGCAATAACATCTCCCTGGAGCCTTCTGAACCTCAGAACCTTGTTGAACCTCATGAGGTTCGCATGGGCCCACTTTCTCGAGCTTGTCCAGGTCCCTCTGGATGGCATCCTGTCCCTCAGGTGTGCGTGTAGCACGAATATCCCTCACCTACCTACACCTCCGAGTGAGTTTGCCAGAGCTTCAAAGAGACGTGTTACTAAAGCCTTCAGCCCACCCCATCTCCTACCCACAACATTAAGTAGCTGCATTTAAACCAAAGGCAGGCGAGGACAACTCAGGTCCAGGCACCAGGTGCCATCACGGATGAAAGCGGTCAGAGAAACATTACAGGAGAAGGGTCTAGAACCAGAAGCCTCCTTCCCCCTTGGACCTAGCCTCAGGAGCAAGGCTGGTGAAGGAAGTTTTTGGCTCCCCATGAGCTTTTCTTCCTCAGTAGCTCTTTCAAACGGCCACCACGTTGTCCTGCTCATACCCAGGTGATTTGGGAATCTCCTTCACCTCGTAGCTCTGTGTCAGGCGTTAGCCGGCAACGACGGAGGCCAAACGAAATAATCAGCACCATCTCCTCACCAAGCTCTCCCCCGCCAAATGAACTGCCGACCAGCGAGACGAGAAAGCCCTCAGGACGACCAGCCGCAAGACACAAGAGCATCTCTCTCTCTGCCCAGACAACCCTCAACAGGGCCCTTCCCCACGGAGCGCTGCAGCCGGAAAATCCGAGCCAGACAAGTAGCTCTTCAAGGCAGACATTAAACATTCAGCCGTAATAAACACCCTCCCGAGCCCCGGGGAGCAGGGAGAGGTGGAGGGAAACACCACAGCTAACCGAATCCAGAGGGGCCAGGCTCAAAGCCCTGTGCTGTGGTTATTTGGAAAACGCGAAGGAAAACAAAACAAAACAAAACAAAACCACCCCAAAAATAATAGAAGTGTTTTCCAAGTGGTGCATGAGCTAGAAAACAGGAATGAAATTTTAGACTTGGACGCTTCAGTTCTTCAAGGGCCATTTTCCCTTATCTCCGAACTGCAAGAGGGCATGCTTCTCGCTGTTATTTTAGAAATGCATAGAAGAATTTCAGACACGCTCTCTTCATTGCTTTGCAATGCAATCCACGGGCTGAAGCGTCTCCACCCTTGAGATCTTTTTATCTTCTCTCTCAGGAGCATTGGGGCATTTGGGGAGGGCAAGGAGAAAGGGTCATAGCAAAGACCGGGACTTGGAAGAGTGGCCGGTTACCGCTCATTTAATGGCTTTGGCTTGTCCAGTTAGAGCATCGGATATTATTTATCTATTGATTCACGGTACCGTGGTTTTAAACAGAACTGTGGGGTTCTAGGAACACCTAACAGGATGTTAACAGGATCTAACAGGAAAAATACTTTAAAATCAGATGGAAGGACACGACACACAGAAGGCAGGGGACAGCCAGCACTGAGGATGGAGGTCACCGAATGCAGTTTCCACAGGAAATGCTTATAACTGTTAAGAATACATATGTGGCTCTTTCATATAATTGCTTAATTTCATCACACAGGGGGGGAAAAAATAAGTATTATAAAGATCAATATTTTAATATCATAGAAAGAAGATGGGCAAACACAGTTAAAGTAATAAAACTGCAGCTGAGTGCATAGCTGAAGCTTTACAGCAAATTTGTTCATTTATGGTAATGTCCACTGTGTATTAGTATTTCCATAAATACTCTTGTAAATAAGATTACCAGCAGAAACTGAAACAATTCTTTTTAAACAAATGTTACAGAATGGCTGCAGAATAAGAATTTGGTAATTCAATGCAAATATTCGTGCAAGAAGCTAGATCCGACGAATTATACGCATTTAGTCAAGGAGCAGAAGCACTATTGGGTGACCTATATGTCAAAATACAAACTGAATTGTGCAGCTGGAAGCTGAGCACTTGAATACCAACCGCTGAATACTAAAAAGGAATTGCTTGTAAACAAGCAGCAAACCAAGAAACAATCTATGAATAATTTCAAATAACTCGCGCAATTGAGAAGTCAATAAGCTATTTGTAGACAATCTGTCACTAGAAGAACTTACACAGAAAATTATATTTTAAAATGGCTACAAATTATTCACATAGCTATCAGAAGAACATTTATGATTCATCACGAAGAGACGTAAGTAATTATACCAGGGGTTGAAATGGCATTTTCTTTCTTGTATTGTATTCTGTAACTGATCAGGTGTACTGGGATAATATTTTTTAGTTATAGTTCTGCTGATCCCCAAGGCAAAAGCCATTAGTGAGTGATGGAGGCAAGATGATGAAACTCGATGACTACGTAGTCTGATTTGCTCTCACCCAGTTTGAGCAAAATCTGACGTCAATGAATCCGGGCTTGAATGTACTAATGTCATTATTCAGCCTCATTCTCCCAGATGGTCATACCAGATAATGACTTCATTCTCTTGATTTGCAGAAGAGAATTGACACCTTCAATTCAATGCAGCACAACCCCCTTTAATCCTTTAAAAACTTAAAGCATCCGATTTGCTACTATTTTCCAACTGAAAAAAAATAAAAATAAATAAAATACAAACCTACCTAGAGCTGGATTCTGCAAGAATCCCTGAGAGATTTCCAAGAGCTGCAGGATAGGGATCCCAAGCTGGACATGACAGCTGGAAAAAGATTGGTGACCTTTCTGCACCGATAAATTAAGCCAATTATTTGTTGGATTTACTGCAGTACTGCCCGGAGAGGCAGCGAGCAGCCACCAAGAAGCCTCAATCCCCCAGGTTCAGTTCCTGGGAGCAGCAGCTCCTGGTGGAAACTCCACCAGCCTTCCAGTTCACGAGGGAAAACAGCAGGTTACGGGACAGAAGGGAAGCTGGCCCTGTTCAGCTCTGACGAGATCTACTCCAGCAGCAACACGAAACGCACTTTTAGAAGGGCCTTATGCTGAAGGAGAGAATTCCCAGAGCCACAGACCCTGTAAAAGCATTAGGTTTCCCGGACCTGGGTAATAAAATGTCAGGAGCCAATATCCCTGCAGAGATTTTGCAACACTGAAGAACAACCTCACGGTTCTACTTCTCTCATCGATTTTTGAGTTTGGTTTGCTTTATCAGTTCTTCTGCTGGCATTAACAATGGAGGACAGTAAGTGACATCCTTTGTTTCACACAGATGCCTTTAATTTCAGGTCAAGAGGAAGGGAATAGAGTGCTCCAGTAGATGGTCCGGGAGGCACTGATCACATTGACTAAACAACTGGGCAGCAGAAGACACAACCTCCCTCCCAAACAACCTGAGGGGTTTGTCGCTCCTCACTGGGTCACGGGTTCGTTCATGTGGGGTTCCACCACCTCCCCCTGCTGAAAGGGTTACAGCTCCCTGCTTGTTGCACCTCAGCAGGACAACATCTTGTCTCCAAAGCCTTCCCTAAATCACACATTTGGGGAAATGTTAACAACCACGAGATTTATCCCAATTCCTGTATTGTTTACAAGTGGTCCCAAACACTTGTACTGTCTTCTTCAGATCAGGTACAAGACCAGATGAAGAACCTGGTATCTCTAAAAAGCAGCAAGATGACCTAAGCAGACTTTTTTTGCTAAATACTGCTTTTTCCTTGTATATTTTACCTCTCCTGGCCTGCACGAGATTCCCCGGCAGCAAATGCTGTAACAAGGGCAGATTACAGCTTGCATCAGCGCATCGGTGAGGTATAACGAAGCATTCAAACAAGACTAACGTCTTCAGGATTGAGGGAAAGAGAGAGAGAAGGTAATTGAAAAGGACAGGAGAGCGGTCGCAAACACACCATGTGTTAAGTGTTGGAGCCCCAACAATTTGGAAGAGGCTCCGGCACGGTTGTCTAGTTAAGATTAATCACATTTCTGCCAGCGCTCAGCCACACTCCTGTGATGTCCCTTCCCCGGACACCTTCTTCTCCTGTTTGGGTCGCCGGTCAAAGGCAATCCCAGGACAACGGGCAACCTCCTTTGGGCCTTTATTTAAACAAACAGGCAGCTCCTCCTGAAGAAACCCCAGTGTCGTAATGACATCCAAGCCATTTTTCAACATTTCCCAATGTGTTTAAGGAGGGGAGATGCTGTCAGGCTGAAAAGCTCAGCCAGCTGGCTGTTAGGAACCGGCCACGCTTCTTGGGGTGACTGACTTTAACTCTTTTCTTTGTATTTCTCGCCTTGCTTCCTCTCAGGATAAAGTCATGGTGTAACCGTCTCGCATTCCCAGATCAGGGAAGGCAAGGAAGCTCCCCGCCTCGTCCTCCTGATATACTGAGGGACTTTGCTGCCATGAGGACGCCGAGCCAACGCGTCATGTTTTTTTGGGTCCCAGAGAAAACGTATCTTTAGAAAAAGGATGAAAAAAAAAATCTTAGGAACTTTTAAAAAGGAACTGTAACATCACCAGGAAAAAAAAAAAAAAAGCAATTAAAACTTGGTTCCTGAAGAGTTCTGCAATGGTCAATTGACTCTGTCCTAAAGAGACAAACAACTTGATTACCTCTTCTCTCGCTAACACACCCCTAACCTACCCCAGCTTCTCAACTACATTTTCTCCAACAGATGGTTTAAGTGATTAACATAACTTTGCTAAACTCAGGGAGAGTGTTCTCAACATGTATTTATTTAGTTTTGAAGCCTGGTGCTTCTATTTCAGACATGAGAAACCACATTTGCATGTTTAAAAGGTTACCCTCCCCCGGCAATATCAACAGGGCCCAATAAAAGAGGCAACCCACTTTCCCTGTCAACCTTGCCCAAGAAACCTGCCACCACGAGATGGATTTCGGCACAGCTCTTCCCACCGAATCTGCCTAGACATCTCCCGAAGATGGATGGCTTCGTGTACCAGTTGATAGAGGATGAAATGCTTCAAGGGGAAAGCTGCTGCTTTTTGGGTACTATTCCTTCCTTACGCCCGGCAAGGATGGTGTTATTCCTTCCTTGCGCTCGGGGAGGAAGGGATCAGCGGGAGCAGAGCCTGCCCTCAGGAGCAAGAGACCCCGCTTTCAAGCCCTTTGTTGGGTGTTTATAAAGTATCGATGGAAGCAGTAGGTGGCAGCTGGTTAACATCCTATAACACCGCCACGGAACGGCTTTGACCAGAAGTTCAAGAGAGCCTCGTAATTAATTGAGGCTGCGGGAGGAATGCAGGCAGACCGGCTAATTACCTGGGATACGCTGGCTGCGGCGCTTGCTGTTGCAACACGTGTTAGGGGATCCCCAGTGCTCATAAGCACCTCTGGTTTGTGTCTCCACTAAAAGATGCATTTCCAAATGCCTAACACCTCTCTCTCAGCCAGAGACCTCGCTCCGCCTTGTATCCCAACGGCCGTCGTCTTCCTTTTCCCGGCACAACACAGCCTCGCTCGGATCCGCCATTCGCTTGGGACAACCATAAGATCTCCCTCTCCCGTGCTGACCAGCAGGAGAAACAAAAAAATCAATATTAAGGCCACCATAAAATCACATCGGAATCGCCACCTCCCGCCCGAACTGGGCATTTACTTGGAAAACAATCAGAGAAATCATTCTTGCCCTGAGAACCTTGTGGGGTTCAGCAAAGCCAGCACGAGGCAAGTGGACTGGGCATATAAAAAAAAAAAAAATAATAAAAATCACATCTCTTCAAAGGCTCAGTGGAAGGAAAAAAAAATAGAATAACTTTCAAATCACTTTCATACAGCACTGGCCAAAATGCCTGCTAAGAGTACTTATACAATAAATCAGCTTCTGATTTCTGCTTAACCTTGTGACCTTTTAAATCCGTAAGTGGAAAGCTTTTTGGTTAGAAAAAAAGTAAAAGGAGGGATCAAGTTAAAAAGTTCACCTGGGCAAATATGCAAGAGGCTTAAGAACTACCAGCCTCTTTTCCCCAGATTAATCTGCAGTGCAAATGTGAAGATGCTAATGATTTATTTCTCACCCCCTCTGCACCAACTCCCTCTTGGTCTCTTTAAGACAGAAAAATGAATAATAATAATAATAATAAATGTATGTGCTCCTTTCATTAACAGCTCTGAGCTCTCATTTTTGACTTGGTATTAAAACATCAAAACCCAAGCTCCCCAGCCCCCATCACACCGGGTGATCAATGCTTCTTTGCCACTTAGAGAAGATCTAAAGAGGCACCTAATACATTTATCATGTTACAGTCGCCAGCACAAATTCTTTTCAAAACATAATAATCCCCTCCGCGTGACACTTAACTCCCCAGTAGGTCCTTCTGCAGTCAGGTTAATAACCTTCATATTGTGTAGGTAAAAGAAGATTAAGAGTGAATATGTTGAATCCAAGCTTGTGGTATGGTGCCTCCTCCTTTTGTTTGGTTCCAGGCCCCACCGGCCTCTATTTAGGACTTGACAAATAAATCCCATTTGGCATCACCCGCAGATGCTTCTTGGTAGAGCATTTGGGATCAAAGAGGGTCTTCTCACTTCCTCACGCTGCAACCCTAGCGGTCTAGTCTGACTTTAATTTGTCTTCCCGGTCCAGCAGAAACAGCAGCAACCAAGCAAGAGAGAAGAATTCATTTACGTTAAGAAATTCAGCTCTCAAAAATTTATTTCCAGGTACTGCATTTTATCCGCATTGCCTTCAGAACAAACAGAAGAGAGTACTGTATTTTCAAGCTTCAACAAGGACCCAAGACACATCCATCTGACACAAGATGGAAGAGTAAGCTTTAAATATAACTCTGTATTCTGAAAAACAAAAAGAAAATAAAGAAAAGGAAGGTGTTTTCCCCCCCTCTCCTGTGTTTCCTTACCCAATAGATTTCCAAGCACAACCCAATCTGCCCAAGTCAGGGCACCCTCAGGGTGTCTTCCCAAAAAACCAAAGCAGCTAAAATTCTCTGTGGGTACCAGCAAGGCAGGGAGTGGAAACCACCAACCTCACTCCAACAAGCAAGGCTGAGAGACCCACGTTTGTCGCCCGGAACACATCTCCATCACCTCTTCGATACCCCTTGTTCTCCTCGGGGCTGTTCTGTGGAACAACCAGGGGCGGCTGGGATGGTCTGACACAGCACAGAGAGAGGCAACAGGAGGTGGTTGGGGAGGAAAAGAAATACGGGAAAACAGAACAAGGCAACGGGTCCTGAAATTCTCCAGCGCTTTAGCCTCACGAGCAGAGGATTTTACAAATAGGAGCTGCTATCAACCTGGTCAAAATCATAAACACGGGAAAGGAAAAACCTGCTGCCAGAAGCCCCCTGCCACGGCACGTACAGTTGCAAAGCTCCCCAAAGGAAACGGGGAGCCTTGTGTTTGAGGGATTCGGTCGTGTTTCCAAAACGAAACACAGCTGATAATAAACAAAAAATCCCCAAACGCTCCCAAAACACAGCGCTGTTCAGTGAAATCAAGTCAGACCAGCAGCTCCCTAACTCGACAGCAGCCACCAGGGAGAAACCCTGGCTTCGAGCAGGGAACAGACTGCAGAAGCAGCCGGGGAATCACTTCTGGTGGGTGCCGTCGGGAGTTTTGAGCCGGATTAGGCAGAACCCCTAATCCTTTTTTCCCCTCCAGTCACATCCTGGGCTACCACAGATACGTCTGCAAGGAAGCCTGAAGTGAAATCGAAGCGAGAGGTAGGATTAGGACTTCCTTACCCATGTCACCTCCCCAGGGGACAGGCTGAAAATTCACTGCCACCCCCGAGATGGACCAGACAAAAGGCTGTTGTCTGCCACAACAGCGGGGCTCGGGTGGGCTGGGAAAAATCCAGGTGCATTCAGGCAGGGAAGAAGGCTTTGTGAGAACCCTTCATTTCCCCATTTTCAGATGCTGAACAGAGTCAAGATCCTGTCACGCTTCACCCTCTTCAAAACAAACGCAAGTTGGAAGGAGGAGAGGTTATTCGCTTGTTTTAGTGGTAATTTTCTTTTTTTCCCCCCAAACACAAGCCTAATTGATATTTTCTAGCCCAAAGTCCTCAGGTTAAAAAAAAAATAAATCACAAAACATTAAAGCTCGAAACTTTAGATTTAAAAATATCCACTCCGTTAGAAATCCCACAGGAAAGAGCGTATCTTCCTAGACGTCAAAATAATTGGGAAGAAAAGAGCAGGACATTTAGGAAAAAACAGGTGTCGCTGGCTCAAACTGGGCTGAATAATCGGGAGAGCTCCTCACCCCAGTCTGGCCTGGTTTCCCCCAGTTCAGACACCAGCTATAGTCACTCATTATCATCCAGCACTGGCTCTGCACAGACAAGACACACACTTTGTACTGTTAAAAAAGAAGAAAAAAAAAAAGCCAAGGAAGGCACTTTTCCTGCCCCAGTGGATTTGCATTCCAAGGCCATCAATCTCAGCCCGCCACCGCGTCCACGTGGCAACCAGCAGACGGATCGCTGTCAAAGCACACGTCCTTTTTAACTTTCTTAGACTGAAGGGAACACAGCTATATTTGGTGACTCTCTTTGGAAAAACAAAGCTGGCCAAAACATTTTGAATTCAAACTTTCTCAACCAAAATGAGAGAGAGAGGGAAAAAAAAAAACCACCAAAAAACAACCCAACGTTCCACGGTAAACTCTTTCTGGTTTTCGAATTGCTCGACCTGAAAAGCAGCTTTGAAGGAGACAGTATTTGAAGAATATTTGGAGCTAACAGGGCACAGCTTATGAGGAACCAGCAGAGCTCCTAGTGCACCTTAGAATGAAATACTTCCTTCACCATCCAGCGAGACCTGGACAGGCTGGAGAGTTGGGCAGAGAGGAACCTGATGAACTTCAACAAGGGCAAGCGTAGGGTGCTGCACCTGGGGAGGAATAACCCCCTGCACCAGGACAGGGTGGGGGTGACCTNCTGAGGGAACTGGGCATGTTTAGTTTGGAGAAGAGGAGGCTGAGGGGAGATCTCATTGCCCTCTACAACACCATAAATCCTTCAAGGGTGGGTGTCAGGAAGATGGAGCCAGTGTTTTTTCAGTGGTGCCCAGGGACAGGACAAGAGGGAACGGGCACAAACTTGAACATAGGACGCTCCATCTGAACATGAGGAGGAACTTCTTTGCTGTGAGGGTGGCAGAGCCCTGGAAGAGGCTGCCCAGGGAGGTGGTGGAATCTCCTTCTCTGGAGACATTCAAACCCCACCTGGACACGTTCCTGTGGGACCTGCTCTGGGTGGACCTGCTCTGGCAGGGGGGTGGACTACATGATCTCCAGAGGTCCTTTCAACCCCATACCATTCTGTAAACCCTTTTGAAAAATCAAATAAACAAACAAGCCTTTGCCGTTCCTGTAGCACGTAAAAAGTTAAAGTTCCGACTGCCAGTAGAGCAGATTAATCACCTACTGATCATCGTGCCCAACGCAAGAGAAGGTCCCCTCTGAAGGTCCCTGCACCAAGTTCGCGCAGAGGACGAGCCTCCTCTCCATTGGAAGGTAACAAAACCCCCTCCAACTCCCCCAGCTGTGCCAAGCACGCTGGAAGTCAGGGTAGCAAATGGCAGCATTATGCACGAGAATGTGAATTACGTAAAATTATGCATCCTGACACAACTTCTCCCGGTTGTGGGGAGTTTTCTCCCATCAGCTCTCCAGTGTGCGCCTGCAAACTCCCTAAAATCCCCAACGGAAGGGAAACGCAAGGCCAGAAAGAATATCTCCCCCTGCCCTCCTTTTCATGAAAACTTCTCATACAAAGATAGCCTTAAATGAGCGTACGATACAGATTACAGAGTGATTTTCTTTTTTCCTTGCTGACTCCAGTTTCACAGCCCCGTGTCTGCATTTGCTTCGGCGCTGCCACTCCTGGTTTATGAGGGAGGGGAAAAATCAGGTCCCCAGTGTGCGACTCGGGCACCACGCTGTAAGTGTTTTCTGGTGAAGCGGTTCAGTCACACTCTCAGAAAATAACTAGAGCCCAGAGCGATTTTGTGAGCTCAGAGGAAAGCGTCTCAAGCAAGACGCCACGGCGTGGGTTGCGAAAGGCACAAAAAAACCCCACGCATACCCTTTGCCCCAGGCTCGTCGCAGCAATCTCTGACTGCTGACATCTGTTAACTTTAGCAGACTTTCTAATTCTGTTTTCAGACCAGCAAAATTTGAGTCCTTACCACAGCTAAAAGAACGAGCAACTGAGCAAACCATCCTGTCAAGAAAAGCTACTTTCCACGCCCGTCAAACCTGAAACCCTTTCAAATCTTCTCTAGCAGCTGCAAAGCATCCTTCTGGAAGCTGCTGGGATGCCTCTTGGCCGGCTGCACGGCGAGGAACAGAAGCCTCTAAGGATGCCTGTCTCTCCCCTTGCAGAAAGAAAGACAGAGATTAGATTTGTCAAACGGGGATAAGAAGTTAACGGGGCCGATAAGGTTAGACATGCCAAGCAATTCAGCCAACAATTCTGGAAAGAACGATTAGATCTAGGCTAACTAAGTATGATAAATGCTGACTTTAACCCAATTACTTACAGTGATTTTGGAGGTCTGGGAAGAGGCGAGCGCTACAGCGTTGTAATCAATGAACGTGCATGAAAATGGGCAGGCCCCCTTCCTCGCCCCCACCTCCCAAAGAAACAGAGATTCAAGTTGAAGAGATCTTGGGAAAAGAAAGGTCTCTGAATTTTCCTAAATTTAGAGACTTTGTCTTGGCTCTAGCCAAGTCTTAGCAGCAGGGAAATCAAGATCAGTTCCCAAAGCTTTTTTTTTTTTGATATTTTAGACAATTACCATTCCTCAAGGACTTCCACAGTCTTATGTGAGTTAGAAGACAATGGAGACGTACGCTTAGCCTCTGCTCTTCCTAAAAAACCAAAGCCTTTTCCCCCTATAAATAACATAGAATCATAGAATCGTCTAGGTTGGAAGGGACCTTAAAGATCGTCTAGTCCAACCACCAACCAACTCTGACAAAACCGGAAGTCAAAAGACAATATTTGCCTTAGAGAAACACTCCATTCCTTTTTCTCTAACCTACAAACCAAAGACCCCGGGGTCATTTTCTACTCAAGCTGGTGCTTTCCCACTTTCTGTGGCTCTGTAAGAGCGAGAGTCCCACCAGATGGGGTTGGGTCCCCCAGGGCTGGGACACACTTAAGTCATACGGCCTTAACGCAAAGATCAAGGGGTTTGTGAAGCCAAGACCACTCTCATCAGGTTTATAAAACTCTAGATGGGAAAAATATCCCAGTCTCTTAGCTGCACACCACCGTGTGACATTTAATAATAGCAGAGACAACAACCGTAGGTTAGACCAGAGAGTTTCTCAGTCAACCCAGCTTTGATATACGTGGCTTCAATAATAAACTCATTTGCTCCTCGTGTTTTCATGCTGAGGCCTTATCCAGAAGGAATACTGGCAGCCCTTCTTTCTGTTTTGTTTTTTTTTTCCAAAGCATCTTTCATTTATGTCACAAAACCTACCAACCTATTTTATTTTTTAATCTAATTTAATTTGTGGCCCTGGTTTGTCACAGCACCAAAATATTTCTTCAGTGTTTTGTTAAAGAGTATACACAAATTCACATGTGCTTCAACAAACAGTTTTGGAGAGGGAACTTTCAGGGGAAATTGCCTGGAGAGGTTTAAGAGAAATGAATGCTATTTTATTATTAGGACTTGTAGAACATAAATACAGCTCCCAGACATTTTTCCTTTTTCAAAACATTCTGCACACTAGAGAAATCCTTGAAGTTATTGCAAACTGGCAGTGCTGCGTTAACGGTTGGACTTGATGATCTTAGAAGTCTCTTCCAACCAAAATGATTCTATGGTATCTTCCCTGTATTTTCCTCCTCACAATGCCTTTATGAGCCAGGGAAAGTCTAGACTCTACAGACAGAGCTGGAGCTCCGAGAGGCATCCGGCTCTCAGAAAATCACCCAGAAATCCAGCACTTCCACTGGTGCTGGACTCTGCAGGGTCCAACCAAGTTCCACGGGCTCTCTCCCAGGTAGTGCCTGCTGGTGGCCCACTAACGAGCCTCTGGGAGGCAGCTCTTCATTAGTAGCAGCAGAGCTCTGTGTTTTTAAGTCTAAATGACCTCCAGGCTAACCTGTACACAACTGTAGTAGCAAGCAAAACTCCCCCAAACCACCTGTGATAGACCCCAATAAGTACCTCGCTCCTTAACGCGTCCAGATACACGGACTCAATTCAGCATCACCAACACAAGGGAAGGAGAGCTGAAGAACCTAACGGCCTGCATTTTTTCCTAAAGGGTTTGTTTAAGGAAGTTTGGCTGGCAAGCAGGTGAGGAAAAGAGAATTTTGGATGGATGACATTAGTTGATTTAGAAGTCTTTGTATTTCAATGGCTTCACGGTGAGAAATTCACCCACTGCACGGGTGCTGGGCGCATCTGATAGACCAGGAAAAAGTGTGAAACAGCAACGGCTAAAAGAATTATCTAAGAATAAACTACTCAGACGCACGAGTAATTCATTACCTCCAGGAAGAGGGGTGGGGGTTAAAAATGGTGCGGGAAAAACCCCACGTGAAGTGACGAGTCAGCAAGTAATCAGTTAAGACATCTAGCTTGAGCCGTGGAGCACTGGCCCTCTGGAAATCCCAACTGGAGCAGAGCCTAATGCTCTCCAGCTGCCCCTTCCCACCCGAAGCTCAGGGGCATCAGCTCCAACCAAAGAGGCCAGGGCAGACACAGGAGAGTCTTCCTGCTCGCAGAAAGATTAAACAAAGATAAAACCAGGCCAAACGAGGGATGCGGCTACTCCTGGGCTCTGCTCCGTTCCCTCCTTCACCCTGTGACCTGAACACCACCTGGGAACCGGTGCAACACCACAATTATTTCTGTCCTTTAAACGAAGCTCTTCTGGGCTTAGGTGATGAGTAGATGCTTAGAGCCAAGAGGCAGGTGGACTAATTTTGCTTGGCAAAGGGCTCAGAGCTGGCAGCACCTGGAGGGACAACCAACCCAAGCAACGCGCAAGGGTTTATCGACAACCCAGTCTGAGGCGAATTATGAAGACCCCCAAATGGTGTGAATTGAGGGATCCATGTTAGGAAGCAGATGTCTGAAGGGCAGAGGTGGCAGCAGCAGGTCCTGCTCAGGTGGCAAGGGGCAGCAAAAGCTGTGCTGGCCTGCTCTGCCCAAGCCATCAGGGTCACCGACCCAGCCCATGACATTTCCAGACAGCACCATCTGGGCAGTGAACTACAACTGATCTAAACTGTCAAAACCATTTTCTTTATTGATCCAGGAAAAATTTTTTTTGGCATGGAGACAGCTTAACTCACAATGTTAAATAAAGCTGATCTCCACCGAAGTGACCTCCACCAAAGCGTTGAATTCATCCATACTGCCAGTACCTAAACATCATCCATGCTTCCAGTACCTAAAGGGGCTCCAGGAGAGATGAGGAGGGACTCTTGATCAGGGAGGGGAGCCATAAGATGAGGGGGAAGGGTCTCACACTGAAAAAGGGGAGATTTAGATTAGACATTAGGAAGAAATTATTTACTGTGAAGGCAGGGAGACACTGGAACAGGTTGCCCACAGAAGCCCCATCCCTGGAGGGGTTCAAGGCCAGGCTGGATGGGGCTTTGAGCAACCTGGTCTGGTGGGAGGTGTCCCTGCCTAGGGCAGGGGGTTGGAACTAGATGGTCTTTAGGGTCCCTTCCAACCCGAACCATTCTATGATTCTATGAGAAGAAATAAAGAGAAGTCTCCAAAGAAATTAAGCTGCCTCTAACCCTGCTTTATTGTCAATTACAGATGGCTTACTCAACAAGGCGCTAAATACTACCCCACCCTAGCCCTGAATTCCAACATAAGGTGTAAGATACTTTTGGCCCCTGACTTCAAACTTTGCTAAGAGCTACCCCTGCTACGTGGATTGTACCCACAGGAGAAAACAATTTTCAGGAGGTGTCGCGGTTTGGGCCAGGTTGGCCAATGACAAGATGACAGATGCTTTCTCCGACCTCTCGCCCCAAGGAGACGAAGAGAGATAAAGAGATTTATGAATTTAGGAAAAAAGCTAAACTACTTTAATGAAATATTAATAATAAAATAAAAGGTAAATAATGAAATAGATACGGTACACGTAAATATATACAAAACCATACCAAGCTCCCAGGGAGGTGTCACTGGCAGGCAGTGGGAAAGGTCCAGACTGGTCCCAGTGATGAATGAGAACTGGATTCCAGAACTCACTAATGGAGATCGAAGGTAGATGATCTGACAGGGTCTTCCTCAGACACTGGTCATCAAAGAGAGAGAACCACTGAAGAGGAGCCAACCTGACCCCTTCTGTCCCTCAGCTTTTATACTGAGCATGGCCAATGGGAGGGAACACCCTATTGGTCGGTTTGGGTCACCTGACCTGTCCACCCCTCCCCATGGGGTAAACAACCAGGTCAGCTGACCCTCAAATTTTTGAAAATCTTAAACTGGTTGCCACAGTAACGAGCGTAATCAAGAGTCTCTCTCACTCAGCAGAGAGTTGGCTCCACTCCACCCCAAACCAGGGCAGGAGGGAAGGACTCAAACCCAGAGCAGTGGTTCTGAGGCTCTTTGGCCTGAGTTACTTGGATAGGTCACCTCTCTGGGCTTCTTCTTCCCACCCGGGGATAAATCCCTGCCCTGGCAAATCCCACCAAACGTCGCATGGCTAAACCAAACACCAGGGTGGGCGAAGGAGGGTGGAAAAAGATGGAGGCTGCCCAACCTGAACCTGACGGAAGAGCTCCCATGCACAGGAACACGCTACCAGCGGTGTCTTCCATCATTTACTCTTTGCTTGGTCAGATACTGTTTTTTTCCAGAATACCAGAATCACTGGTAGAAATGGCACGTGAAAGCACAGCTTCTACAAAAAGAGTGCAAGCCCCAAACTTCTTGACTGTAAGCTATGTCAGCGCAAGCACTGCCTTGCTCCAGCTGATGCTGTTGATGTTCAAACCTTTCTACTGATGCTCTTCCATTTATAAGATACTGGAGGGATGATTAAAAATGCTCCTCACAGAGCACCGGTATTGAGCTACAAAACTTATCTCCCAGCTTATGCAATATACTGGCACCTGCTTTTTCCTGGGCAGAAGAGGAGAGAAACAGGGGCAAAAACTGCAGGGAAAAGGAAATCCCCAAACCTTTCCATATACCCAGTAAAAAGTAGCAACTCCATGCTATCTGCTGGGCTCATGGATTGTGAAATCCCAGAAAACCTAATGGTAGAGCAGGGCATAAGCAAACAAAGAGATAAGATCAAACAAATACAGTATTTGAGGAGTAAGAGGTCAGAGGGTGAAATGGACACATATC
>VXAK01003714.1:26713-41049 GCA_013399435.1 Arenaria interpres | reverse complement strand
CCCCCCTTAAAAAGCCCTTATACTTAGTACAGGAACAGAAAGTTTGTTCTGCATCCCGTGCCCTGTGGAAGGAACCGTGCCCATTTCAACTTTGCACCCTAACTGGGGGGGAGAGGGAGAGCCTACAAAAAAACCCAACCCATAACAATACAAAAAAACACCTAAAACCAAGAGACAAATCATCGTGGAAGGGCACTGAAGAAGACATTGGCAGGAAAATAAGAGGAACTACAGTTACAAAAATTCCTCATAAACAACAGCCCCCGAAAAACGGGTCGAGATACCGCCGCTTATAGAAAAGTACTGAAGGACGGCGTGGGTATATTCCTTTCTCAAAGGATTAGAGTAATTTTCTTTTCATTCCACAGGAAGATTTACAGTGGGCTTTAATTCCCTGCAAAGGAGCAGGCAGTGCTCCACACAGGATGGACACGGAAACTATGCAGACAAGACTGCCGCTGGGATAACGTTTACTTTAACTCTAATTTTCTGGTGACACATAGAAGCGTTTGAAAATAATAAAGGTTGTCAAAATATTTTCCATAATAAACTCCTACACACGGCACATTTACAAGACCAGCACAGTCTCCTACCCAGCTGGTGCACTAGCTGCTACCAAGAGATTCCCCGATTGCTAAGATGCCACCTCAGCTCGGGTGGGAGCTCGGTTCTCGCTACAGGCTGGAGGATTCCCCCTCCTTGTCATTAGATTTTTGACTCTCTTAGCGAGGGGAGAGTCAAAAGTGGAGTCGAAATTCTCACGAGTGGTGGCATTTGGGTAGCGGAGGAACTTCTCACGTAAGGACAATTACTGATCCCAAAGGTACCAGCCACCCCAGAAACAACAGCAAAGGAAGGCAGTGTATCTCTGTAATGTGCAGTCACAGAAGGATATGGGGTTGGAAGGGACCTCTGGAGATCATCCAGTCCAACCCCTTGCCAAAGCAGGTCCACCCAGAGCAGGTCCCACAGGAACGTGTCCAGGTGGGGTTTGAATGTCTCCAGAGAAGGAGACTCCACCACCTCCCTGGGCAGCCTCTTCCAGGGCTCTGCCAAATGTCTCTGGGCAGGCTGGTGAGGACAAAAGCAAGTCACAGCTCCCCAGCTTTACCCCACATTGCCACGGGTGGATATGCAGGACATAAGGGTATGGGGGATTTCCATTTTTGCTGAACATCAGTGGCAAGACGAACAAAATAAATTTAAGAAGTACTCTCAATTTGAGAACGGCAGATTGATTCCCACCAGGCAAGCTGCACTTCCCATCCCTGGCTTGGGATCCAAGCTCTGGAACACAGATCCTAAGGCTCCTTATTTCAGACCTTCATTTAAAGCCCTAGTAAAGCTTCTTCCCCACCCCCATTCCCTTTTCTTTTTCTTTTTTTTTTTAATTGGAGATGTAAAAAGAGAAACAAACAAAAAAAGCCCTCAAAAACCCACAACAGGGTAAGGCGCCTGTGCTCTCTGCCATAATAACGTTCGCTAATTAAAACACAAAGCAGCCAGGGCTGCAGGATTAATGGACATGGTTTCCTCTTTTCAAGTCTCGCCCGCTGACAGATCGCCTCATTCCTTCCTTGCTCTTGAACCTCTCAGGGAAAAAAAAAAAATAAAATAAAATAAAAAAAATAAAAAAAGCCAGTTTGCTTATCTTACAGTGTGGGGTTGCCATGGAAACCGCATCCCCCTGTGAGATGCTCTGTCATAACATTTCAGCAGTGTATGGAAGGCTTAAAGACACAGCATCCTCTGCACTGAGGGCTCGGGAGGCAGCCGGAGCCTTCGCGGAGGAGCAGCTGTCAAACCGAACCCCAGTCCGCGGCCGGGAGGGAGAGACGGAGAACAGACAGCAGAAATACTCAGTTTGCCCACTTCTGTGCAAAAATCCACTGCTTGGGCTGGCAATTCCTGCTGACCAACAAATACGTCAAAATCTGGGGTAAGGCACGTTTTGCCGTTGGGAGAACCCGCCTCCTGACAGCCTGCTGAAAGAACGGAGCGCTGGCACCAACACCCAACCCCATCATTCTACCACGGGGTAGGACAAAAGCACCTCTTTAGTCAGGGCTTTTGGTTTTTTTTTGTCAGATTAGTCTTTGAGCCTTATTTTCCTCCGTCCTTTCGTAAGAAAGGAGGGGGGAAAAGTAGCAAGCACAGTAATTGCCCGTAATGGGAACAGGCCTCCTAGAGCCTGCTCCTTAATTACAGGGATGGCTTCCAGGCTGTAATCACTAGGGGTCCAGATGGAAGATCTCCAAGCTCTTTGAGGGACAGAATGTGTCAGTTATTAATTAAACATATGAGGCAATTAGCCTCAAAACTTCGTAGTAAATCACTACAGCTGTGTTACTTTCGCTTTTTCCTTTGGTGAGCGCAAGTCAAATGCACAGTGCGTTTCCCAGGAGGGTCACGAGGACTGCAGCCAAAAAGCATCCCCAAACAAGACCTTTGTTGTTGGGTGGGAAAAAGTATCTGCAGAAAGCTTGTTTTCAGAAGTCAGCTACTTCCCAGTCACATCCCTCACAGAGAGACGACGGATTCTGCGTACGATAGCTATTCGCTGCTCCAGCCGAATTCTCAAATCTCTCAAATCAGCTGAATCCTCTCTGCCACCCCAAACAGCAGCCTGAAGTAGCTCTGGTAGAACAGGAGGAGGAAACCGTTCCTGTGGTTAACGGGGCCCATATTCCACCATCAGTCATCACTAACCGTGTGCTGTTCATTCTTTGTTTTGGACCTTCTCAAGACTTCTATCTCAGCAGACTCCAGCGCACGTAGGACCGTGCTGCTGGTCAGTCACACATTTGGAAATGAGATGCTGTGCTGTATTCTATCTCCAAGTTCAGAAACCAGGCCAAAACCACCATGGTTGTTAAACCCCAGTTAGTGATTTATTCCAGTATTTGCATTCACAGACAAAAAAACCCTCTCTCTGGGTCACATCAAGACAGCCTGACGTCACCACATTGTTCGTCTGCGTTGTACTCCATGGTTCAGTGCCACAGTTGGAGATTCTATCATCTAGAAAAACCTCAGTTGGTTTCCTTGAGCTTTTCTCACATGTGGCTGACGAATGATGCAGTAACTCATTACTGACAATAGCGAGGGCTGGGCGGTGAGCTCAGCCTGTTCTACTCAAACACATAAAGCTTTTTGACCCCTTCCTTAGACATTTTGGCACGCTCGGAGAACACACTTTGCGAAAACACATAGGAAAACTGGAGACCACCACCACATGGAGCCAGCAATCGAGTGCACTAAGCTCCCCCTGCTACTTGGCAAAACACTGCAGGAGGAGGATTCTAAGAGGTTGTTCTGGAGTCGGCAGCCACTAAACTCTCCAGAAGCATGAGATACGTTGGGTCTACCAGCAATTAAGTGATAGTTGCTTGCACAGTTCGGAGAACACAGCACCTTGAAGGAGACCCAAGCCCACCGAAGGTTATGCAAGTTCGAGGAGAAAACACGCACCCTCTCATCATGGGAGAGGATGGAATAGAGCCAAGAGCACCTCAGGTAACCATTTACCTTTAGGTCAGTTGAATTAAACAACGTGACACAAACGACTGATGGGCAGAATAGTAGTAATTTGCGTGTGGGCAGCTCTCATTTATTTATAAATTTATTTTCCCCCTTTGCTGAACAGGCCAGATCTGAACAAAAGAAAGTGGCCTTCTACGGAAAACCATATTGCTATGTTGAGCATTGGGGTTTTTTTATGATAAAAACTGGACATAGCCTCTCATGTTCACCACATCCCCGTCCATGTGATTGTAACTCATGTTTGACTACCAGGTAAGCAAAGAGACATTTAACAGGAAATTTCTGCAGATTTTCTTAAATGAATTCTATCAAAATCAAACAGAATACTAAATATTTCTGAAAGTAAAGTCCTTCAGAACGTTTGCAGGCAGCGAACAGAAAGTAAAGCAAAAATCTTATCCCCACCTTTGATCAGAAAGGTCTGATCTGAGTAAAGTTTAGTTGAATGAGGACTTTAGTGTGGATTTCAAAGCTTTATGCTCAGAAAGAGGTAGATAAAACTCAATATATGCAACCACAGGCATCATATCCTTAATGGGACTTTTAATAGGAGAATCTTCCTACTGGTCATTGGGTTGGAACAAGGTTTTCACTTCTCTGCACAGCCCACCCCATTCTCAACGTAGACTGGACAGCATTTGCTCAGCATCCCAAAGAAAAGGGCAAGGGGCAGGGATGAAAAGGGAGCTTGTGTTCCAGAAGAACAGAAATACACCTTAGTTTCATATAGTAAAGGTTAATTCCAGAAAATAAAACAAAGAAAAAGAAAAAGACCCACAGCCACAAGAAAAACCCCACAACAAACAAACTCCACCTCCAGGAACTGAGTCACTTGCGACCATCCCTTTCTAGAAAGGGGCAAGAATGAACTTTCAGCAGGCACCAGTTTTAAGCTGGGTTACTAAATTGGGTGTAGGAAGTCAGTCATTGTACAGCCCTGTCCAGAATAATCATAGTGTTACAGCAGAGGCAGTATTTCCATTTTCTCTAGCCAAAAAGAACTTCATACTAAACTTAAAAAAATGAGAGTAATTTAACCACACTAGCACATTTAAACCTTGAGGGTCTTTGGCGTTCATGAAAGCAGGGAAGTTGCTCAGTATACAGAAGGTTACCCAAGAGTAACTTGATAAAAAACAAGCATCAAAATCAATCCAAACATCAAAAGAATAATCTCTAATTAAATATGCTGGGGGTTTTGTCAGCCTGTTACCAGGGTCTTGATGATCTTTTCTGATTTCCCAGGGCTCAGGCAGGAATAACGGCATTAAATATTCCGTGCGTAATTGGAAGAAAAGAAATGAGGGAGAACCGACACAAATAGATTCAAATTACTCCTAAGATCCTACACCTTGTACTTACAAAGAGGTGGAATTTCAGCTTGAGCAACTCCCAACGCGTTGTCATTGCCAAACAAACCCCGAGAACACCGTGGCCAAGGAGCTCCCGTTTTCTGGAGGTGACTGGCAAGATGCGACAGCCCTTTGTGATGCACGGCCAGGCTGCTTTTGTCCTCCAGAGCACTTTATTTATTTTACTCTTTTTTTTTAACAGTTCTGGACCTCTCTGCTTAATTGCACCCACTTCAGCTGTGAAGAGAGATTTATAATGGAACATAATTTTGAGGGATTAACTTCCACGCTGGTACACGGCCCATGCAGAAGTGACAGCAAAAAATTTATATTAGCTGTTGCTCCTGCCAAAGGATAACAGAGAAGCTTATTACACAGGCAATCAAGCTCCCAAATTAGTGCCGATTTTCACCCCATGCCACTTTACTGCTGTTAATGATGGGAAGCAGCAGCAAATACAAAGCAAAAAGCCCATCAGGAAACCAGCTTTCCATTTTTATCATTGAATGGGGCGACCAAAGTCCTTGTTCAGGTGCAAACCCCAAAGGCAGCGATGGCTGAAGACAGACCGCAACAGAAAGCGGAGGAAAGGTCTACTGACCCCCATGTCCTGTGACACCTCCAACGGCATGAGAACACCTTCAGCAATTTGGGACCACCTATGGAGACTGTCCCAGCTCCAGCCAGAGCTAAACTTGAAGCATTTAGGTTTGTGTTTTTAACCTATGGAGACCCCAGTGCTAACTATAATGGTAGCCATCATGCTCCCACCTGCTGAGGGGAGACCTTCTCGCTCCAACTCCCTGAAAGGAGGGTGTAGCCAGGAGGGGTTGGTCTCTTCTCCCAAAGAACAGGCGATGGGACAAGAGGAAATGGCCTCAAGTTGCACCAGGGGAGGTTCAGATTGGAGACTAGGGAAAATGTTTACATGGAAAGGGTTCTGAAGCCTTGGAATGGGCTGCCCAGGGAAGGGGTTGAGGCACCATCCCTGGAGGGATTTAAAAGACGGGTTGCCATAGTGCTTAGAGACATGGGTTAGTGATGGTTTTTATCAGAGTTAGGTTGATGGTTGGACTAGATGATCTCAAAGTTCCCTTCCAACCTCGACAATTCTATGATTCTGTGATTAACACAGCCAAATAAAGATTGTTGTCATAGACAATTGAAGACCTATAAAAATGAGGCAAATCTCCTTGCAGCGTGCCTAGGAGGTGCCTAGGAGGGACTACATAGACTCTCTCAAAACTATTATTTAGCAAACCTAGTGGGAGGTCACCTCTGTTCACACTACACATAGCCATTCATATGGCTGAGTAGAACTACTTTAAGGAGAACACTCAGCTATCCCAACATCTCCAGCTGCTGCTTGAAGAAGCCATTGCAGGTGGCAAGGGAGAGACCTGTCCTTAGATCAACTCTGATACCAGAACACCTCTGTCATGTCATCTACTCCTGAGCGCGGTGAGACCAGGCTGACAGCCTGGGCCTGACAGCTCGGTGGCATCCCTTCTGCTCGCTTGCTGAGTCTAGAAAAGCTTTTTATGGTAGCTTGCAGAAGCAACACTAGTAACTTGAGATATGATCATGCTACACTTACTTCACTAGTGTTTGGTTTAATTGGTTACTTCCATAAATTTTCAAGGTAGACCCCTCTCCGCTGGGAATGCTCAGATTAGACCAGGACCCCTGGAGGGGTTCAAGGCCAGGCTGGATGGAGCTTGGAGCAACCTGGTCTGGTGGGAGTTGTCCCTGCCCAGGGCAGGGGGGTTGGAACTCAATGATTTTTAAGGTCCCTACCAATTCTAACCATTCCATGGTTCTATGACAGCTATCTTTAAAGATTCCAAGACCTACCTGGTAATTTTGCAGAAGAGTAACTGTGACTCACCATTCTGCAAACCAGTGGGTCAGTCCAAGGCACGGCATGAAGGGACTACTGGACAGATATTTAAGTTTTGATTTCAAAACAGTTATTGTGCACCAAATCAGCAGCACCCCGGGTGACAGACTGAGGAGCAGCATCGAACAGGGCAGACGCAGCCATAAGCTGAAGGAGGTAAGGGAACCGACTCACAGTTCTATCATGGGCTGCAGGTACAGCATGGGGCTGACACTGGGGAAGGGGAGCAGGCAGCGACTACAGCTCATTAACCTTTCCAGAAAAATCCACTCCCAGCCTCCAAAAGCACTTTTTAAATTTTTTTTTTTTTGTAACTCAGCCAACAGCTCCTTATCGTACAACCTCACCATTGGCACCGCAACGTGGGGAGTGATGCACCCCATCAGGGATGGCTCCAAAGCGCCACGCCAGCCGTCGCAAAGTCAATTACAACACTGTCCTTGGTGCCGTGACAGAAAAAGAATGGCTGGAGACAACGTTTTGAAATATGAATTGTCCACAAAGAAAGCGAACACCATACTGTAATCCAGATAATATTTAATATATGTATCGCTGTGGTGCCCAACAGCGTGAGAGCCCATTAAAGGGCCAAACGCTGCCAAAAATACACTTTAAGGGAAAAACCAAAACATAATCACAACAAATACCACATGAAGCCACACACACAATGAAGAAGGGGTAAAAAAAAATAAACATTAATAAAATTTCTGTGCATGAGGCCACAAACCATACAAAGGGAGCTTCAGGATCACAAGCTCTGCTGCTAGACACTCACATCTGCAGCATGTGCAGCAGGGCCAAATCAAACACCACCACAGCTAGATCTGGGTATAGGATCACAGAATGGTTTGTGTTGGAAGGGATCTTAAAGACCATCCAGTTCCAACCCCCTGCCCTGGGCAGGGACACCTCCCACCAGACCAGGTTGCTCCAAGCCCCATCCAGCCTGGCCTTGAACCCCTCCAGGGATGGGGCAGCCACAGCTTCTCTGGGCAACCTGGGCCAGGCTCTCACCACCCTCACAGCAAAGAAGTTCTTCCTGAGATCTCATTTAAATCTCCCCTCTTTCAGTTTAAAACCCTTCCCCCTCACCCTATGGCTCCCCTCCCTGATCAGGAGTCCCTCCCCATCTCTCCTGATACAGCAGCACTGTGTGCAGGTGCCAGCTCAAGTTCCAGCAGCAATTGTGGATGCTGCATCCCACCTAGTCAAGGTTCTGTTTACTAGCCGAGACGATGGAGTTGTTTTACTTCCAGTCCCAGAAACACTTTTCTAAATACCATCTTTGGCATCTCTTCAGAGCAGTACAGTCAAGGGTAAAAATGGCTTTTACACCTCTTTATATTTCTCTTCCCCTCTTTCTCTAGTTTTGTGTCTCTCCTTGTAAAGACGAGGGCAACATCAGTTAAGTCATGCAGCAAACGTGAAGTGGTTTTGGTTCTGTCTGGAAGGCACACCACAGCCATGAAGCTACCACTACAATTAGTGATCCGAAGTCTAANTTCTGTCTGGAAGGCACACCACAGTACAATTAGTGATCTGAAGTCTAGCTGAGCAGGAAGCAGCAAACCATGCAATAAAAGTTTTGCAGAATATCCACCCTAAGCACACATTAGGCCAGAAGCAGCTGCAGCCGTACCAATTTCAAGGTCCCCAAAATGACATTTCCATGTGCCTGAAAGAACCTGCTTCACTCAACACCTTTTAAGCCTGATGGCATCCGACAGTCTCAGTGGTTCTCACCTAGGAGCCACGCAAGTTCAGCAGCTATGGGCATACTCTCAGTGGTGTGCTATTGCCCTTAACTCTCTTTCCTTTTAAGCTTGCTTCAGGTTTCACACTGCAAAGATTTAGAGCTCCATTAAGCTCTCCAGGGACACAGGTCCACTCAAGCCAGACCAAATCATAGAATCATANCCTTTCAAGTAGTTGTAGAGAGTGATGAGGTCTCCCCTCAGCCTCCTCTTCCTCAAACTAAACAGTCCCAGCTCCTTCAACCGCTCTTCAGATGATTTGTTTTCCAGGCCCTTCACCAGCTTCGTTGCCCTCCTCTGCACTCACTCCAACACCCTCTACAGCAGCAACACCACTGAGGGCAGGATCACGTCTGGCTTTTCATACCAGGCTGGCTGTTGGAGCTGGTAGCTGGTAGCCCAGACCAGGGAATCGGAAGCCGCCGCTAGCGAAGCTGGCTCTGGCACAGCCCTCCTTATCTATGCACCTCTGCTCTGGCAACAGCCCGTGGTGCCTCCACGTCTCAGCTTTCTCACCGCTATGATGAACAGGGGGGGCAAACGGCATTTCTGTTTCTCACTGGAGTGCCGCATGGCTTTCTCTCTTATTATTTGTCACAGCAGAAAGGGAGCACTTTATTTCTTAGGGCTCTCCAAAGAGGTTAATGTGACCTTTAGACGTGCCATACCCAGCTGACCTGGCTTTGTCTCCAAGAAGGTTACGTCTTGGAGGAGTTCACAGACGTGGCTCCCAGGTAGCAGAGCTCTATCTGCTGCTTGTAAAAATGAGTCAAATTGCTGAGATTTCAGGAGGGATGTTTGTTTCTCAATGTGTTGGCTGGACCTGGAACGCTTGTCAAAGGCCACCTACCCTTGACCGGCGATCTCCGAAGTGCAGAACGCACAGGAGGTGTTGGCATGGGATGGTGTGGTGATAGGGTGAGGGGTAACGTTTTTAAACTGAAAGAGGGGAGATTTAGGTGAGATATTAGGAAGAAATTCTTTGCTGTGAGGGTGGTGAGAGCCTGGCCCAGGTTGCCCAGAGAAGCTGTGGCTGCCCCATCCCTGGAGGGGTTCAAGGCCAGGCTGGATGGGGCTTGGCGCAACCTGGTCTGGTGGGAGGTGTCCCTGCCCAGGGCAGGGGGTTGGAACTAGATGATCTTCAAGGTCCCTTCCAACCCAAACCATTCTGTGATTACCTATGGTTTACTCACCACTAGGAACAGAGCAAACAGCACCCTTCCTCCAGTAAACACATCAAGAGACACGCTCTAGTCCCAACCTGAAGGATATATGAAAAATTAATATCTCTGAGCCTCCTTTATCCCGCCATCAGCAAGCCTCCCACCCTGCAATTTGCTTTGAAATATGGGAAAAAGCACTAATTGCTCAGAATTATTTGCTGGCTGAGACACCAACAGCCAAGAGTGTGCATTCTCTGCATACGTGAACTCACTCTATCCCGGGGCTTGGGAAAGTACCAGTTCCACCAGTGCACAGCAACTGCCTTTTGAAAGCCTCACCGCAGCATGCACTACACGAACTTGCCTGCCTGAACTCCAGGTTTTAAACCAGAACAAATATATTACTGTGAAATGCGCGATACGTGCCCGAGCAAGTTATTTCCAGCCCGTTTTCCTGTGAACATCTCACAAAACTGAAGTTTACGTTAAATACACGTTATATATTCTCTTTCTTTGGAGGGCAATCAGCATCCGAGTTCCTCTGCCCCAGGAGGCACTGGCACAATCCACTCTGATTAGACTCAGGAGGGGGAGCAAACAGACAATTACTCCGATAACAATCTTATCTGAGGGCAGAAATGAGATTAGCTGCCTGGCTGCAGCGATTCCTCCTCAGACACAGCGTTAAAAGGACTGACTAACACAGCGTGGGACAGAGAAGGAATTTCCCTCCGGAGCATGTTGGCAAGTAGCGAGGTGCAATTCTTCCCCTATCGGCCCCTTTCAAGAAGGGAGAATTATCTGTTAGGACCAAGCGGTCACGAACAGCCCAGGTTCCTGGCTAGATGTTTTCCTGGCAACGCAGCAGCTGGGTAGTTTCTTCCTTCTAATTTTCTACTGGGAAGCAGAACCTTGCACCCAAAAAAAAAAGCAGTCTGTAAGATCGGGGGGGACCCTTCCCTGCCAACAGGGAAGGACCCCATCCCACTGCCCTCCCTGCTATCTCATGTTTGCTGTCTACTCTCAAAATTCTGGGACGGCAGAGCACACATTCGCTTCCCACAAACCTAATGAACGATGCTGTTGGGAAGTCCTCCTCAAATGGTTTTGATTTTACTTCTCTAACTTGATCCCTTCTTTTTTTTTTCTTTCCAGTTATTCCCTTTATGACGGCCAAACTCCTCTTCCCTGGCTGTTCACAGCCTTCACATCTCTCTGGAACAGGCTCCAGTAAGAGACAGAGCAACATTAAGGGATATTAACAGATCTTCTCCGAGATAAGGAACCCAGATAAGTCAAAGACAGGATAATTAATACAGTAATGGGACAGAAGCCAAACCCCTCCGGAGGTTGCTTACACCATACCTATACCAACAGGTTTACAGGCTGGGAGCTTGTAAACTACGGTTGGACTTGGTGATCTCAGAGGTCCTTTCCAACCATGAAGACGCTGTGATTCTGTAAGTATTCCCTGTAGTGGACACGACAGACCAGACTTCTCCAGGGGCCAACTTTGTTGCCGGTAGGATGTGGATGCTGTAGTTGGGGGAATGGGCGTGTAGGGAACGGGTGTCGTCTCCAACAACCAAACTACGAATTTTCTATCTATCTGCAACACAGAGCAATTTCACCAACTCTATACATCAGCCCCTTCCTGCAACTGGGCAAAGACCTACAAAACCAGATTCGCCGGCAGTGCCACCCCTAAAGAGAGTAACACTTTCAACAGCCCCGCTAAATCAAGCTGAGGGCGATTCAAAAACTATATAAAAGAAAGTTGCTCCAAAAAGGCAGAGGGGTAAACTTTCTTCCTGCAGCACATGACAGCATCGTGCTTCAGTACTTGCAGTTTTCTTTACACATCCATTTAGACTTAAGACGAATATCCTTATAAAAATACATCAGTAAGCGGCACGAGAAGAGGGCCAACTGCTACGCTTCTGCTTTGCCGATCTGAATTCACAGCATTTATGTCGTTATAATCCTTCGTATAGGAAGTTTATTTATACAGAACAGGGATTTCTGGAATTCTGCAGGATTAGTCCATCTACAGCATTCTCAGCGCACGAATTTTAGCATCAGAATTATGCTGCCCGGATATTCAATGCCTAGAGTAAATATTTGGGCTGATGAAGGTGAAACAGATTAGTCAAGATGAAGCCAGGGTTCTCTGCTTATTTACTCCGAAGCTTAAACATTGCTCTTCTTCATTTAAGAAGCCTAGCTTGAAAAGGAAAACCTACCAAAGCAACAAACAAAACATACTTACCCAGCCCGAAGTGAGCCAGCGCCGAGATTTCTATCGCTCTCAGCCTGGGTACGCGTGTGACAAAGCCACACGCTGCATCCCAAATCTCACACTCCTCGGCCTCCTCACGGGAACGGCGCAGAGGAAACAACAGCTTCAGCACGAGCCTCGCCGCCCCGAGCTTCGGCTGCACCAGGGAGACGGGATAAACCACCCACCCCCCCCTCCCCGGCTCCCTTCAAAGGCAAGAGAGGGAAATAATTGGTGTGAAAACCATTTGCAGCTCAGTTACACTTTGGAGATGTGAGGAGGCAGTTGCGCACAAGGCCACCTGAGACCCTGTCCCTGTCCCCAAGTCCTACCCCGGGGAGGATTTCCAAGCGCTCTCAGTGATGCCACGCAGCAGCTTTCGTCAAAATCAGCAATAAATCCCCACCCGTTGTAAGCAGAGGTCCAGTTCCTGAGCCCACCTAGCTTAAACTAGGTCCAGTTCCTGAGCCCACCTGCTGTGCCCCCCTCCCCAAAACTTCCAGTGCCATTTTTTGGTGGACATCGAGTGTCTGATCCAAAGCCCCTCCACTGCCAACAGGTTTTGGATCAGGCGGCGAAGGAACAGTAGTTAGGAGTCAGAAAGCCAAACTCTTTCATTTCACCGTTTGCTACACGTGGATTAAGACTGAAACCAAAAGGACAAGCTGTTTAAGAAGAAGACAAGACCACGTGTGAGCAGGTACAAAGCCCACCACAAGCCAAGAGCTGGAGGAGGAGCAGGTGGGGATGAGGAGGTCACCCCTCAGCCCGTTTGCTCGGGTTCAATTTCCCAATCAGTTGGTTTTCTAGAGGCACAGACGTTAAAATGTTTTTTGTGGTTTGCTTTTTTCCATTAAAGCATCAGGAAAACAAGACTTGTGCTTAAATTAAATGTCCCCACAGACAGCGACTCCCACTTGCTGGGTTTCCACCCTCAGCTGCCGCGCGCCCTCCGTCCCCACCGAGGCCGTCTCTTGTTCGCCGCGCTCTGGAGAACATTTGTGTACAAATTTCAGGCACTTTGGAAGGGGAAGAAGTGCCTTTCCCTCCGATCCACCACGTTTACTCTGAACAGATGTAACAATTCCTAAGAAGCTCTCAGCTGACTGCCTTTGAAGTCTGAAGAAAAAAAAAAATAGGTGGTGGGGGGGAGAGGCTCGACCTTGAAAGCTACATTTCTTCCCTTAAAAGAAGAAGTCTCCAGGGACTCTTGAGAGAAATAAAAAGCAAATTCCCCAGATCCTTATCTCATGCTATTTTTGAGAAGCTTTGTTTTGCTCCTTTGCTCTTGTCGTGGTTTGGATTAAAGGACTTCCACAGACACGGCACGCCACCTCCCTGCATTTTTGCCTCCCCCCTCCTCGGCTTCAGCCCCAGACCTGCCCTGGGAAAGCCCAACCAAGTGTGAAAGAGGAAGACTTTATGACGGGCAGCTTGCAAAGAGAAGTTTTCTGGACGTAAAGCACTGATCCAAGGTGAATTCTCACCCACGAGTGCCCCCACGGCGAGCCCCCCTCCACACCCCCCCAACCCTTGCGATGAGNGCGGGCCCCCCCCCCCCCAACCCCTGCGATGAGCTGGGCTCAAGAGCTCACCAACACCCCTTGGGGTGGAGATACCCTTATTTCAGCAACACACTTACCCCAGAACCGCCAGCGGTGACTTAAAGTTAACTTTAACACGGGGAAAAGGGGCTGCTTTGCCTGTTCTACTCCCCTCTGCCCGCTGCCATGTCCTCGACGTTCCTCTCCTCCTCTCCCCACGCTCAGCTCCTCCTCTGTTAGCCTGCCCTATTAACCTTCTCCACATCCCACCCACTCAAATTTGCACGTTATTATAAAACACCCAGAGCCTTTTGTTCAAGGTCCTCGAACAAAAGCACAAGCTCTTGCTCGCTGGCTAAGAGGTGCCTTACGCCCAGCCGTCACTCGGGGCACCTCTAAGAGACTCCCAAATCACTCAACCAGGATCCAAGGACGTGTCCTTTCCCAAATTCCACAGGGCAAGATAAACCTGTGAGCCCTTGCATTTACTTTATCTTAAGAGCCTTCACACACACACACGCACCCCCCGGTTCTCCCCACCCGGTGAAAAACTAATTATTTACCACCGAGGCACGGAATAGGTTAAAGTCTCCTCCGTCTCGCCCCAGCTCCCTTGGCAGATTAGGGGGAAAAAAAAAAACCAAACCCAACAATGAAGTCTCGGCACTTTGTGTGATATTGCTAATGCCTCCTGCGGGGATGGCAGCGCCGGCTGCGAAAGAGGATTAGGCTCAGGGTTTAAAAGGAGGGTGCGCTGCGCTGCCGGGAGAGGCTTATCGGGGAAGAAACCAAGCTGCCCCCC